>DWPA01002848.1:0-15060 GCA_018251375.1 Calpodes ethlius
GAAGATATAAATTTCAATCACGTTTCGGAATAAGTCCCTCAATTAGATTACCGGTCTGATTGGCGCAAATTAAGGGAGGCCTATGTCCAGCAGTACCTTCAAAGGCTGATGGATGGATTACAGGGTTCTATATTATACAATTTTAAGTTAAATTTAGTATCAAAGCAATCTTCGCTTAGACTGTTGATTCACTGTTGACTTCATTGTTTCAGTATAACAACATGAACATTGGCAGCATGGGTGGTATGGGCGGCATGCGCGGTATGCCCGCCGGCACCACGCTACACCAGCTCTTGGTGCAGTCGCATCAGAGAAATATCAACGGTAAATATAATAATAATGATAACTATACTTCTCGCTACTCCCTTTCTTTCTGTCTTATTTTTATTGTAGAAAGTAAATGTTATTGTGTTTGGATAACAAAATTGTTTGATGTAGGCAAAAAGTAATTTACATACTGTCACCTTTAAATTAATACTGACGTGTTGTAAATATTTTACTTATGTTAACTTAATGCTTAACTGGAAAAATTGTAAGGAGTAAATAATTATTTATTTTTGACATTTCTGGTCCCATTTCACTGTGTATTACAAATATTGTTTAGTATTGTCTTGATGCGATAATAAATATCGAATAGTTATCTACATGTATTAACATTTATATTATATTCATTCATGTCTACAATAAAAAAAAACGTATAAAAAGTTCTGCAACCCGCACGACAGAAATGGCAGGCAACGGCGCCGGGGGCGGTGACAACCAGCTAGCCAGATGGTTCTCCCCTGAGCTACTAGCGAGGGCCTCCGCGGGCAAGCTGCCGTCCGTGCACGTGCCAAATGCGCTATCGCTGGAGGACCTCGAGCGACACCACCACTCGCCCGCGCCGCCCGTGCGCAACTGAGCCCGCTCGTGCGCACGCGGTACGCACGCGCCGTGGGGGGGATGAGTGAAATCAGTTTGACTTGTTGTCATTGATCTCTGTCATTTAAATACACTGGATAAAACGGTTCTACTCTATCAATTACTCTTTACAATAACAATGTAGCCGCTTATATTGTTACATCACTTTCGATGCACTCTTTCTTTAAACTATGTTTAAAAAATAATAATAAAACGAATTTAATGTGATTATCCGTAAATTCAATAAATATTCCGGGAATGCGTTCTACCTCAAAAGTAGAAGGCTTCGTTGGCCTACACAAGGAAATGTTATAGCTTGACTTTGTGACCATTCTTTGCAGTTTTTCCACGCGGATTTCTAAGGAACTAATTTATCTACATATAATTTTAAAGCTCAGTGTCACTTCTTTTATTTTTTTCAGCGCGAAAACGGCGCGAATCCATTAGGCACAAATTAAAATCCCGATGTCGTATCCAGTATATTTATATAACAGAGATCGGTGATTGTTGTAGAGAAAGAAAGATGCGATATATTTTGTGTGAACTTATTATACAAAGATTCTTGTCTTGATGAAAGGATGACGTGGACGCATGATAGTGAAAAGCGCGAGTCAAAATTTTGTGTGAGTGACTGTACGAGGCAGATAATCAACTTTTCGATATATACACGTGTTAATAGAATCAAATTGTATGTATTATTGTACGAATCCTCCCTCCCCACTCGCATGCTGAGTTCGATACGTTCGACTCAGTATTTGTCCATGATTATGCTACTCTCTTTACGGCGTAGTCATAAAGTATTTGTCAACGATCGATTCAATAATTTTGAGTATTACATGAATTGGGTGCGGACTACAGCGACGCGATGTTCGCCAACGGTTTTCGCCTCCCCCTTTATGTTCCTTGTATGAACGCACCCAAAATCAAATGTAGACAGTTGTGTGTACATTATATTGCGCTAGATATAATGTAGATGTTAAGGTTGAACGTTCGGATGTAAATTGACCTGGGATGTGATTTGACCTCCTTACGCCCTTCGATTTGTATTAATTGTGAAAAATCCCATACTTAGGTACTATTTTTCAAATTTTAATGGTCTTACTCTTGATACAATGATTCCTTATTTATATCATTTTATTGTTTAGTGAAATCCGTCGAGATAATAATAGTTACCTTTGAATTTAAACTATGTGTGTGTGTCAGTGGAATTAGGTACAAGCGTTTTGTTTTTGGCCTAAATAATACAAAAAACCAAATACAATAGCTGTGCCAACACCATTTTATATATACACACACATATATATATCAATTTGCCATTCGCTGGAACATGAGATGAAGACCATTAAAATTTGTTAACTAACTGCGTAGGTATTTGTCCTTGTCGGATTGTACAATTTAGAGTGAGAGATATATATTGTAAATATACTTCCAATGTACTAAGTAGGTCTGGTGGAAGCTGTCATTGGGGACGTTTGGTGTATTCATTTCAAATTAAAATTACCGCGTTTGTAAAAAGCACAAGTAGATAAAAAAAATGTATGCGAGTCATGTTTCATATTTGTCTATAGAATTTCAGTGGACGAGTAACGCATATATGATTAGTTTTTTTTTGTAATAGTATCGAAGTTTCTGGCGTATCAGTATTAAGGGGTCATTGCTTGTTCGTGGTGTTTCGACAGATACACATTTAAAATAGTTTAGAACAAATATTTTATATTCGTAATAACGGGTTTTCCAAACTAGGACAAATTTAAAAATTAAATATTCAATCAGATAATCACGGTCAAGTTGTAATGTGTTGGCAATGTTTGTCTTTTTATCTCTTATAATCGTGTAACATGACTTGCTTGCGTTAAATAATAAAAAAAATAGTTGATGATTTTGGCGCTTGTATTTCGTTTCAACCATATGACAGCTCCCTGCCTGGTTGACAAAAAAAAAGTCGGTGAACTTCGTCGATTAAGGGGTGAATAACAATATTTAAGATAACTGGAAACTAAACAAGGGCGAGTATTGACGTAACTGCACGTGGGATTTTATCATGAATTTGTAAGAAAATTATGTATAAAAATAAATATAGTCAGGTCTTAAATTACCATGTCGTGGTGAAAGGTCACTCTCGTTAGCAGACCTCTATCAAATCAAGTGAAAATACATTTTTGTCCACGTGCAGTTATGTGAGTAGCCAGCCTCATATAGGAAGAGTTTGGTTCAAGTCAATCTTCCTTTATCATGCTTGTGATTAAACTTGACATGAGACGATTATTTGTGAGGATGAGTTAGATGATCGAGCGTTAGATTTGTTGCCGTTGAGCTAAAATACCATATATCTGTGGTACCATTAGTGGTACCAATGTTAAAACAGTATTCACTTCAAACCATTATTTAAAACTGATTTTGTAAAACCTGTTTGAACCTGTTCATTCTAGATAAAAGTAAATCTCGTTGCTACCCCGACATACATTGCTTGCAAATGTGTCATCTCATTTTAACTGTTTCGGTGAAATAGAACATCAAGTTTTTCACTTTTGACAAGCTATTGTAATACTGATGACCGTGTGTTTCAGTCTGGTGTAATTTCTGAAAATTGTATAAAAAGATAAATCTTGCATTGTAAAAGGTAGATTACAGAACTACCAATTTTAAACAGAAAGGAGCTTGTCTTCATCTGTTTCGCCTCATGAATCAAGTCAAAGTGAAGGCATGTTTTGGGTAACTATACACATGGAAAGACTAGCTCTCGGTACATGAAATCCTTAACGCGCGATCAATTCTGCTCACCCACTGTTATTAAACGTGTGAATTTGTGTCTACGGTTGTGTTTGTACAAGCATTTTTCTTATTATGTAACGTTTACTCGATCCGTGTGTGAATATAACGGACATGTTGCATCCATGTGGTCTCTGTGTTGGGTGATGTTCCGTTTTTGAATCTGAGTGGTGTTAACGAATGCCTCTTCTCCCCCCTGCCCCCCCCCCACTTTTTTTTGTAATACTTTACACCCCCGACCTTTGGAGAGTTTTTTTTATTTCGACGCCCAGCTCGATATGTGAATATAGAAATATTATGTGTCAATTATTATTGTTTATTATCTATGGATTCACATTCGGACAATAGCGTTTTTGAACCGTCCAAGCTGTGTCTAGATGCTATCTCTGCTCTAAATCCTATTTTGTTTGGATTCGATTGTGATAGGCTGGGTTGCGTCTTTCTACTACAGGAGATGTTACGTCAAGGGTACCTAAATCTTAAACTCAATGTCGTTACTATCAACACATATATTGATTTGAACATATCAATGGAACAACACATACTATATGGTTATATCTTGCTACAAATATCACGTTACTCGATTTTTTTACTGTTGAGGAAGTTTTAATTTGGTATGTTCATTTTTAAAACTATTGTAGAAATATATTTAACCTTCTATGAAGGACATTGGACTTGTATGTTGATAGTTTGATCTCGAAATTATTATTGAACAATTAATTTTGAGTCGTATGAAAGAAATGTTAAAAAATATGCGGGGAGATAAATTTGACATAGCAAACGCTCAATTTCGAATCCATATCGATTATTCGTCGAGATGTTAGCGCGAAGCCCGTAGTGGGAAGCCGGCAGCCCAGCTGAAGCCTATGCCCTTTGCGAACCGAATATGACAGTAAAAGATACAGGAACAGCGAAGCGCGGTTGACTGTGTATTTGTGTGACGAATGTCTCGGTGACTGTGCGCATGTTGTGTGTCGTATTTTTGACACGTATTTTGATGTTTTCCTTTGCGACGACTGGCAAGCGGCCCGCATTAGATGCGGCACCGCTATTATGTTCTCATTGTAGCGGTAATAGAGGCGAAATTTCTGTTTGTCGGACGTGTTGATGGTTTTCGTTCGTTGGCCGCGGTACGTGAGATTCGCTTACGTTAACAAACAAAACAAGATATGTCTCCTGTAAGCTTTAAATTATTGATTAAAGAGAAATTTGAAAGTTTTCTGTCGTTTTATTATGTATCCTGAGTATACGGTACGTATACTATGTATACGGAGCCTCAGTTTCGACCTTAAATTTAAATAAGAAAATGGAGATAGGCTTTCTTAAATTAAAACTTTCATTTATAGCCTTTAAAATAACTATAATTGTAAAAATATAGATGAAACGACACCACACGCGTATGCGTAACGTATCATTTATTTTATTGTCATACGCTTTATTAAAAATAAGCAAACTCGTCAGTAGCATGTTTAGAATTGATTAAAATTGCTAGATTTTATTGCATACTGCTTGTGTTCTGACTACATCTTCTATGGACTACAACTTGTATGCTTGGCTTTGGCAGCCCATGGTTATAATTATGGTGTAGAACATCTTGTGTTACTCAATAGATGGCGTTGTCTGACAGTATTGTCGCTACTGGCGTACTCGTTCAATAATTCGTATGCACGCACACAAATTGGAGAAATTGAAAATGTATACAACGAACATCTTCGTAGTTGTTTAAAATTTACACCTGTAATAGGTCGGTAGTACATGCCCCTCTGGGTCACCTGTAGTTATAATTTATACATAAACTAAAATGAATTAAATGATGGTAGCTGTACATACTGTAGTACAAATAATTATTCAGCTTTAGATGTTAGTAATTCTACATTACTTTTGTCATTTGATAGTTTTTGTAAATCCAACGTGTATGATTTAATTGCAATGTTTTCTCTCGATTCCGTTCTTTAAATTCTCATATGGATATATACATTTAACACGACGAAATGGTGCCTAGAATAAAATCTAAAAAAATACTTCGTTGGTGAAGAATTCAGGAAAAATATTCAGGTAGGAATGAAACCGTAAGTTCAAACAAGCGGTCCCCATTTGTTCCGTGGTAGAATTAAGGAATGGGTCGGATTAAGAACCGTTAGTATTATGATTTAACCGTTAGCTGAATGACTATATAATCTAAATAACTTTGAAGGACTTGTTTACTTAAATATAAAATTAATACGATAACTATGTAGTTATGTACCTATGTTACTACTTAGGTTCATGAGTATCATTCTATTATCAATTCAATTGTGTTTTGTTCCCTTTTTTGTTATGTATGTATATGCATACTATTGACTAACGTTAGTCTTTTTAGGTCGAAGATATAAATGATGAAATCAAATTATTATTAATTTATGCTAGGCGCCATCATGCGTGTGCTCGAAGGTAACGTCGATGAATAAGGTATCACCATTCGGTTTAAAATAAAATATGAAAAAATCACGATTTAGATTTCGATTGGAATACCGTTTTTTTACAAGCTTTCATTTATCGTGCTAACATAGTGATATTTTACAAATTAGTTTAGTTCCAATGGCAATACATTTTTATAATAAGCATGATCTTATTCTATATATATGATTTCTTTGGTTTAGTATCCCACTATCATAAAAGCGTCTTTTTAAGTTTGGAGTCTGTTAAGTTCTTTAATATTAATACTGAAATATGACACTTAATACATATCGTGCCAGAGCTTAAGCGAGTCATGAATGTCTAGGTTTATAGACACAGGTCCTTGTACAGTTCTCTTGACGATAGTTAAACTGTCTTACCGTGATGGTGGTACATTTTTTGTTAATTTGGAGAAGTAATAATAATGCATCTATTAAGATGTATCACAGAATATATTCTTTGTTTGCTGGACCGACAACGTTGTAGCAAAAAAATATTGTGACGGTAGTGATAATGTTAGTATCACGGGGGTCAGCTATAATTGTTAGGGGCGCTCAGCTATGTTCAAAAATGGAAATGTGTATATTATTCATAATAAAACAAAATTACTAGTAACATATATATTTCTTTGGCACACTTCAACAACCTTAATAAATGCTGTATTAAGTAGGTATTCTGAATTACTAAGGTACTTACATCAGTATTATTTTACCTTCCTTTAAACTTATATAAGATTAAAGTGTTTCCTTGTAGTCAAGTCTTCATATAATTTACCTGTGACCATACGTTCATGTAATCTCCAGCCATATATTTTTCATCGATAATAATATCGTTCATGCATAAAAAAATTTAATTAGATTTTACAATTTTTACACTTTTTTACACTTCTATTAGTATAACATAAGTATAAGTAGTAGATAAAATATTTACTTCTCTTCTCAATGGAGTAGCTTGCTTTAGGCGTATCTTTTAATACAATGAGTTAACGTCCACGTCCATTTAAAAAATATCTGATATTTTATGAATTTTCTTTACACACGCTAAGGCCCCTGTGGTTTTGGGGCATGTTTCGTGGATAGCAGATAATGCCTTAGCTATGGATATACATGTTTTAGATACGACCAAAGAATGCAATGGGTGTCTTATATTTTTATGTAAATAAGCTAAAAATTGCAAACGGACTATGCTATCTTATCATAATACCCGCGGGATTAATCTTTATGGTTAATAACAAAGCGCCCTGCACGGGTCACGATAGCGTGTTCTTTCTTCACCAGGTAACTTATTATACTTATTTTTGATAAGCAATTATGGTTTATACCTCAACAGGGTTGTAGTCTCATCCACCTAAATATACTTGTTTTTAATATATAGAAAAGATAAGTCAATTTTGAAACTATTATTTGGCGTTTTATTTATAAGTTTTAGGTCCCTATATATTAAGAAACATATAAAACAATTACTGATAGTTCTCAAGTTTCTGAAGAATATTGGTGGTTTTTTTATGAGTAAGTCCATACAGGAGTTTACCTAAGCAGATTACATTTATTAATATATATAAATACTAGTATCAGAACTGGAGTTTCTTGGTTTCGGAAACTGAAAATATCCATAGGAAAATATTCCCAAAATTTCCTCCAAGGTATATTGCATAAAGTAGGAACAATAGTTTTAATATCTTTCCAATTCTAAATATCTTTCGTACTCATAGGGTGCTTCAGTTTGTATTACATAAAATCTACAACATTTTAATGAAACTTATTTCTTGAATATCACAAAATATAGCTACTCTATTATGTTCCAGAAGAAAAATATTAAATTATTCGGGATCTTAATGAAATAAAATTATAAATATGATTATTTCAATATAAAATAAACTGAATACTAAATGATGACTTAGTTTCGAACAAAGGCCAATTGTTATAGATACTGACCCTAACAATAATAGATTTTACAGCGGCCGTCTGTTACAAAATCTCACAATTATGAAATTGGATACTTTATTCGTATGTTCGTCTCTCTGATCACGGTCTAATCAGCCTTAAGAGTGATGCTATATATAAATAATTACCGATTCATTTTGTAGTTAATTACATCTTAGGAATTTAATCTGAGTCAATGTAGTGTTACGTACCTCCCTTAATGATTTGAGTGCATCATGCAGAGCAAAACTCTTTCTTTTAATAAAAGTACCAACTTTGTGTATTATCTCAGTATGATTCTTACATTATTAATATATTTTTAATAATATTTTTAAGTGATCTACATAGATGTATTAATAAAGATACGTTTAAACTGTCACAAATAAATCTAAAATATCCGAATAAACAGGTTAAAAAACATACCTAACTACTAATCTGATCAATGGTTGACAATTGAATAACAATATACTCGCTTGGTAGAACTTCTGTGAATTTAATTCTTTTAACAATACCATTAATAGTCATAATGTAACATGGCATATAACCAGATATTTATATTTAACATGAAATTACCTCAGATTACACAAATTAACAATCTGAGGAGATTACGTAATTACCTACGTAGTTGTACAAAAGTAAGTTTAATTTTAGAGACTAATAAGAGTAGTATATAGATAGGTACCAATTAAGCCACATTAAATAAAAATTAATGTAGATGTACAATAAAATGAAATACGTACACACGTATGAAAGCAGTTAAGGTTAGGATCGACAATGGCATTTGGATTATTACACTTCAATAGTCGAAAATGACAGAACGAAAGAATTGGTGAAATACAAAACAGGCTAATCAATATTGCCAACAAACGGAATAACACAATGATACCAATATTGAACATTCACAATTCACATGATAAGATAAAAACACATTGTACCTACTTTCATCATACAAGCATATAAATTGAATCCATGGTGAAGTTCTAAAATAAGATTTCTGCCGTGTTTCACATATCTATGCTACCTAGTTATTACGCTAGCTAATTATTAGATGAAGTAGACATAAAACAAAATAATGTGAAAAAAGCGCCAATTCACTGCACACCTATTTACGTATAAACTAATGTAGTTGGCTTGAAAAATAAACAATTGAAGCCGGAACGATTAAAACATTAAACGGATGGAATTTGTTTGACGCTTAGTCATTAATTACGCGGATTGGACTGTCTAGAGATCGACCACATGAAAATAATAACTGTGCACTGTGAAAATTACATTAAACGAAGCTGTTGACAGCCGTAATGCCGCGGCCCGCTGTGTAGAAGTTCGCCGATCGAATGCCGCGGTTGCCGCCCGAGCCGATCCATTCGTTGTCTTCAGCCCGCGCTCGTCCAGTGCGAGGGGAGCCGCACCCCGCGTCTCGAGGTTGTGCGATACGTCTCACCGTGGAGGGACGTGAATTAGTGATCGTTCCAATCTCATGACGCCAACAGTATCACATTCCACGGCGCACACTTCGTTTGCTCGCACAGTGTCGTCGCCCGGACTGACTAAAGCTGGGGAAGCTACTAGACAAAGGAGAGAAGAGCTACAAAGTCCAGTGGCACAGCCATGTATGTCACATCCCGTGTTCGGTAGCTGTGACTAGGATATTGCATTGAATTTTTCTAGTATTTTGTCTTATCGAACATTGTTTCGACGAAAAGGTTAGTGCAATTTGATCAGATCGTTACGATTACGCCAGAAATATGGTAGGTACGGTCGCGTTTTGTTGCATGCGTAATGGCGTCGTCTGCTCATGTAAAAATATTAAATATTGGATAAGTTTCATAGTTTGTGTTACGGATTGAGATGTGAATTATGAATATGTGGGATGGATAAAATATTTGAGTTTCGTTATTTTTCTTCGATGTCGTACCTAAGAATAGCGAAATTGAAAAATGCTTAAGTTATTTTTTATGAACAAGAAGACGTCCACAAACAAGCTTCGAATATGGGAATTTGAATATATAATATTTACGATAACTTGGAATAGGTACCCCTTTATTTGTGTACCTACATAAGGATTTATTATTATAGGTATAATTACGTAATAATGGTGCTTCTATAAATCGCTCTCTACTACAGCTAAGCAAGTCGACGAGTACCTACTAACAATAATACTACCTATTTAAAATGCTTGGAAATCAAAGGTACGTAATAGAGTTGTAATCAAAGACAAAATAGACCGTACCTACCTATAGGTATTGATAAATTACCACACCTTTTAGTAGCTTGGGTTTTGTTTGCAAAAAATGTCTGTATGTATTGATAGATATAGCAGCTAGCTTGTTTAGTGGATATACCACGGCCCCTTTTTATTTGTTTTATCCCAAATTCCCTATAAATACAAATACGTAAATAATAATAATTAAATATTATTATATTTGAAAACATCATTCCATATTCGAGTTCATTCGCAGTCTACTCGCAGTGCACTCATACTCACAGCACTCACACAGATATACTACGTCACAATAGACGCCTTCATGTAATTCGTTTCCCGTTTGTGCTGCGCTCGGCAGGGCGCGCCGGACAGCCGCCATTTTGTATTTCATTCGTTCTGATCCGATCCGATTCCTTTTTCATTCATTTGACGTCGTTCGCTACAAACGAAGGCAAGAGGAGAGCAAGCACGACTACGGCGCGTGGCGCACTTGTTTCACCAATTTAGTGTATTTATTGTTAATGTGAACTTATTACTATATTAGTATTTATATACATGTGTTTCGTAAAAACCAAAAGGTACATATTTACAAAATCAGTTTTCTAACGTGATCTTACGATTTTTGCTATTATTTCTACATAATATTGCATTACATGCGTATGCTTCAGTTCAATATGTCAACAAGATGGCGGGCGATGCCCAATGTTGATTTTTATATACATTTCTCGCTGTAACAAAGTTTTCGTAGTACCTACGTTTATTTTATTAATTACTAGAAAAATGTGCTTTTAAATTATTACAAGGTGATGAAGTGGTAATCACGGGATCAACGTTGTTACATTGTGGTACGATTCGATAGTGAACCTAGTGTTTTAGAATACTTTTATAATTTATTATTTGATAGTACCTAGGTATGTATCTGAGAAATGTTTTATTATTTTACTTAGAAATATATTTGCACTTGCTGAATTATCATAATTATTAATTCAATAGGTACGACATTAATCAAATGTCACATACAATTGAAATACAATACAATAAATACATTATTAGTAGTAGTAGTAGTAATATAAATTAATGCATAATGTGATGACGGACATATTTCTATCAGATTCATTTGTTTTTAGTAAATGATGACGTGCTTATTACCTATGTTATGGTTTAGAAACTTGAATTTGTTTTTTGAAAGAAATGTAACTATCTTTCGCAAAAAAAAGAACTATAGTATCATTATAAGTAACAATTGTTGTTACAAAGGTAGTAATAGTCGCGTAGGTAGTCCATTTTGTGTGTTGACCAATAGGTAACATCAATTGGCTCCAAGCTTTTTAAAATTCACTTCCGAGGAGAACGATTTTGAAAAACACTTTATTTTTCAAATTAGTTGATGCCATGAATCAATTTATTAAGAAATAAATATACGACGATTTCCTGTAATGCCAATATACGTGTACAATTCTTAATACATTTTAGTACGTAGGTTTTTAAAATACAATCTATGTGGTATCGCAGTACTACTGGCTGTTATAGATTATAGCGATGAAAACTAGGTAGTTTTTTTTTTATTTTATTGTGGTTTTATTTTGGCGTCTTGCATAGTCGTCACTTATGATAGACACTATTTTTTTCTGTAAAGGTAGTCTCATATCGTGTGGTCGACACAATGTATGAAATTATTAATGTTCGTTGCCTTATTAACGCATTATTTACAATATTTGCTGTCTTAATAAACTACACGCTACTGATGAAAAAGCGATGCCGTGCAGTTTCTTTTATTACATTTAGTTGAGATCGTCTCATACAAACGTGACTTGCATAAACGCTATTTTTAAACCAGATCACAAAAATACATTGGGATTTGCGGTAGGTACTTTACGTATTTTATCATTTTATGAGGTCTGCCTGGTCAGGCAGACTAGCAAGTTACCATCCTCTTGCATCACTTAGTTGTCAAATGACTCTTCTTTCGCTTGGGGGCCTGAGTGTTATTTTTTTTTCTTTCTTCTCCAATAAAAATAAATAGTTTGAAAATTAAAGTAGGTGTTTTTTTTTTTAATTTATAAAGACAGTAAAACCTTTGTAGATATTATTATCAAAGCTTAGTTCGAGTTAGTGTATAGTGGCGAATCGTGGTAGAAATTGTCGTGCGCCGGCGACGACGTAGTGTTTATATTTTTTTTCAATTTAGATTATGATAGTACGTGATTGGAATATGTAGGCATTAAAACCTTATTCTCGTTGTGCGTGTGGTGACGGTTCTTTTGAGCAGCTTTTGAAACTTCATTCAAAGTAGTAGGCGTTTGGCTCGTGGGCGAAGAATAGTTTGTTTTTATGTGTGGGTTTATTGTATCCTGATTTTTTTTTATATAGATCATCTTAAGCCGTATGGAAGTAAAGTTTTGTTGTTTTTGTCGTAATTGTTTTAATGCTCGTGAGATAAAAACAAGGACTTGGATTCATTGGGCTGGTTCCCGGTTTCAGATCGTGCCAATTCTCTGTTTGTCTGCAAAAGCACCACGCTTTAATTTACGTCAGAATGGATAGGCGTCGAAATCAGGGTCCCTATTGTGTGAAGTTTATTATTTTATGAACTGTAACCATTATCTCGCTTACGAATAATCTCCGTACTAAGGACGCCATATTTTGTTAACAAGAAATCGGAAGTTTCCGCTATGGAAGTTGGAAATTCGCAAATTTCATAAAACACTCCCTTGCCTCATACTTTACTGTTCCAGTACGTATTCATTGTTCTTCATAAAAATTCTTATTTATTACGCGTTTGACAGATGAAACAAAAATTAATAAGTAGGCATGACTGAATATGTCTGTAACTGATTTTTTTAATAATGTGATAACATTCCATTTCACATATTTTTGTAATTATTTAGACATTCATTGTTAGATACGGGAAGACTCTTTCTATTTTTAATCATCACCCGGCATTCTGAAACCGTTCAATATATGATTTTCATTGACTTCGTTAGATATCGGATTTTTTTTATGTTCGTCGGGACGCAGGAATTAAGTATTCATTAATGGTGAAAATATCTGCGCCGATGGCAACAATATTCATTGATAATACATAAATATAAACGAAAAGCAACCTACCTACTCATTTACTGAATTTATTCTCATCATTTCCTAACTTCTTTGTATATATTTATATAGTCGTATGATATTTAATACGAACCAAAATAACATTAAGTACTTTGTATTTGTTTAGTAGTGCATTCTTTTGGATAACCCAATAGATCTATGAAGATCTATTGATTTAATTCAAACAAATAAGTAAATGAAGAGTTTCTTGACTGATGTCAAGATTTGGTTATTATTTATTGGTGAATACATCGAACTATTGAAGCATAACAAAGTTTTATTATTTTAAAACGAGAGTTTACGTAAAACAATTGAATAACCAGCATTTGCTCATAAAAAAAAATTCAGCGTTCTTATTATTTTCACGAATGACATGCTTCGTTTCTTTATTCTTAATATGAAGGATCTATTTTTATTTAAAATTTTGTTGAATCAAAAAATGTAGTTTGAAAACAGTTAATAATTGTAAAAAAACAAAACAACATGCAACATTTTTAGGTGGTTTGCTGATAATAAAAGATGAACAAAAATCTCCAAAACCGAAAAACAAGCAGATGTGGTATTGGTGCCTTGAAATGTACCTGCATATTGAAAATTGGACATCTATACCTGTTCCAGAAATTATTACTAAGAAAGGGTCATAGATCTATCAATGTAATCTGGAAAATAAAATGGAATCATCAGATTAATACGAGTCTTATTAGAAGAATGGTTACCGAAGAAATTACACACGCGTTGGCAAAAAACTGTAGCTAATGTTTTGTCGTGGCGTTGACATTTTTCGATGTCGATGCTGATTGTTAATACGAATAGTATAAAACAGTGCAGGAGCATTATCCAATGCGTAGTGAAGTCCAAACTCTAAGAAATCGTGCCGCATCATAATAACTTATTATCACGCACGTGCTTAGATTATACTTTCCCTAAAACATAATTTCGTAGCTCTTACATGGCTCCCCGTAATTTCATCTTGTTTCTAAGAAAAAAAGATGAAAATTATTTTCTAGCACTGAATAAACCGTGGCTACTGGGAAGCACTCTGAATATTTATTATCAGTCATGTTTTCATTGCGTTCGTTAGAATATTTAGTACAAATGAATATCTAGATTTATCAGAAAAAGTTCCGTGTTTATTCTAAACTTTCTGTAATTAGACAATAATCTTATTATTTATATGAATTTCTTATAGACCTGGAATATTATTGGTATTTTCTTATTGATAATCAACTACCTAATTGGTTTTATGTTCAGTAGTACTTTTGAAATGTATTACTATATTCGGATGGGATACATATCAATTCAGTACGTAACCCTCTGTAGCTTAAAACATGTTTCTTACCCCATGGGTTTCAGTTTTGAATTTGAATATAATTTGATAGTTTATTAGGCTAATTCCTAACTCTTTGTGTAAAAGACAAATTAATCATATTTTAAGCCCGGATATTGTTTAACATACTTGTCGGATCAGAGTCACACAATTACTTGTCGTTTCTTAGGCGTCAATTAATTATTTTACGAATATTAACGTGTCAGAGTGAACGGCGTTCGGGATTTACTTAATATATTATTTAGTATTATCATTAAAATTGTATGTTTAGATTAATGTTAGCCGGTCAAGTATTTCGCAGAATCCTATCACTAGTCTACCACTATCTGTTATTCTGTTATGAATCATAGGTTATTCGTCCGTCCGTTCGGTCGTCTGATCGTGATGTAGTGCAGAGAAGGTTAGAC
>DWPA01002849.1:0-15057 GCA_018251375.1 Calpodes ethlius
ATAAGTTACTGCGCACAACATCATAGACTACATCGCCACTTACCATCAGGTGGGATAGTAGTCAAGCACTGATTTATAGTAGGTAAAAAAAATAATTAAATATATCGTTTTGGATATCGATTAGTAGGTAGAAATTGACTGAGACATCGATTCGCAACCAATTTTTTTTTTTTATTTATATAGAAATTCATGTTTAAAATAGTGTAGGTATAGAAATGAAAAGCTCCAACAGATTTAAATTGAATACGAATCATTTTGTCCGTGCATTAAATACAACCATTATTGTAATATAAATGCACTGTAATATAAAAATGAATTGAACAGGATACTATTACAGAGTTAATTCGCGGATATGGTAGCAAGGATACATATAGGAATTTCCGATAGCATGCGCACGTGGCGTGACGGTCGTGTGTTCAGATAATTAAATTTAGAAGGAATATAAACAGCGCTGCTGGGAGTAAATATAATCCATGATCTCATGACCCTGCTGGCCACGAAAATAACTTCACATTTTTAAAAGCAGCTTATGAAAGCCAGCTTGTTTTAAGGCTATTTGATATCAAATAACTAGAGAATAGTGTACAGTGAATAGACGTACTTAATAATCTTTTAAGCATTCGTTTATACTATACTGTAGCTACAAACTGAAATTTCAGATGTCACTTGACTTTACCAATCATTAGCGTAGGTAAATAACATATGAGCTTGAATAGTTAAACACAAAAAAGTACATCAAACCCCATAAAATATTTCTGCACTCTACGTAAGCGATACGAAGACGTTGTCATGTAAAAATAATTATTAGAATTATTTACGATGTTTAATGTGTACATTTTTGAACTTGAATTAATAAACGGAATGGAACTACAGTTAGGTATGCGGAAGGAAAATCCTCTGTTTACGTCACAGAACAAACAATCCGATAAACGATCGCCGTTACGTAACCATACCTTGAACTAAAATTCCACTTTGGGTTTGATAAAATGTAACACCGCCTTGGCTCCTCGTCTCCGATCGTAAATAGCACTCGAGTTTTTAATATTTATTCAAAGATACAACATGCTACTGCTATTATTTATTAGTCTATTTGCATACTCCATTTAAAGTTTTAGTTTTTGGCGACAAAGGCTCATATTTTTGTATTTATGATTCAAATTTTAAATTCTTTATTTGCCTAAATAAGAATACAAATGTTGGCTAATATAACTAAGTGTGCGAGGTATTACATTCGTTCGATGACACCTATGTGGAATCTTTAAGTAGCAAAAATTATGTGGCTTTCAGCATTTCTGCTCTTTAGCGCTAAGATGCAGCGAATTTAAATAATTGAGCACGTCATGTAAATTTTAGCGGCAAATTCAGCGGTTATAGAAATAGTTGGTCTATAATTTTTTGCTAGTCTACTACCTTTTTATTTATATTATCTTCTTTTTGGTCTCCAGGCATGCCTAGAACAAGAAGCAAGAGTAGCAGAGCTACGTTCACTGGCGGCTCGCGTGGCTGCCGAGACTGGCTCCCGGGCGCTGCAGGCGGACGCTGACGCATTGGCCAGGAGACTGCAGCTGGTGGCCGGCGCGGTGCAAGCTCTGGCGGACTTAGGCGAGGCCAGACAACTCGCTCGGGCCAAGGCCCAGCACGCCAAAGAAATGTTTTGCGATATGAGACAGGTAAATATCTAACAACGGGTTTAGTAGTGCTAGTTTAGTTTTAGTTTACCGATTAAGCTCGTAATTGTGTGTTGACGTTAACAGAATAATAATTGGTTCCATTCATAATTATTAGTAAGCTCTAATAATAATTGTGTTTATATACGAGTCCTGTTTTAGATTGGTCCTATTGTGGCGAAAATTCAATTTCCAAATCATATGACTCCTAAATTAATAAGTTTTTATTATAACATTTTTTTACAAAGACTGATATCATTAATTATAATTCGTAAAATTATTTTATCAGCACTTCCCAAATAGATACAATATGAAATCACCTATCTTATCATAGTACATCGATGGAGTCTTTCCTTTCTCAGTTCCTTATGAGGTTGTAACGGTTCTGATAACTGTTTTATTTAACACCAAGTCACGTACCTATTTCCGAATGGTAGATACAGTGCGTAACGGACGCTAATACTTCATATTTGGCATTGAGTTATCTTAATTATAATTTAATCATGTGGATGTTACAGGATCTTACTCCGGTGCAGGAAGATGGAGAAATAGTTGAGGACAAATTGATAGCGCTTCGCGAAAACTTAATAGCACTAGGAAAGAGTGAAGCTGATATTGCTCCAGCGAAAGCTGAGCTCCCCGACATCGACAGAGATGTTTCAGATGAACACAGCATCGTTAGAATTCTAGAATTATGGCAGGCCATGTTCAGAGATACGTTCCTTCACTACCACAGATTGTCTACCGCTCTAGTCAGGTCGGGTGATGCAGCCACTGCTTTAAAATTGTGGCATGAATACTTATTAGATTTACGATCGTTCCTATCGGGTTCAGTTCCGACCGATTATGAAAACTTGACAGAACATCGTCGGCTATGTCGGGTACATAGAAATCTCCTAGCGTCACAGAGATCCGTGCTCATTAATGAGAATAAGGAAATGAAGAATAGAGATCTAGCTGACAAATTCGACACGCTTACCAATCTCCATAATGAAACATTAGCCAAAATTGTAGAAAGGCATGAAGAAGTTTGCACTCGAATTGCGGCGTGGGACGATTATAGAGAAATATTTACTGAGCTACTGAGGTGGCTCAAGGAATTAGAGAGGGAGAAAGAAAAACTGCAACTTCGATATGTACATATTAAACGAGTAAATAAAATACTGGCACAGATACAGAATCTCTCAGATAAAGTTCCAGAAGGCAGGAAACAAACAGAAAAACTACTTAAAAATCTCAAAAAGGTATTAGAATTTACAGAGGAAGCGTATGGAGCGTCAGTGAGGATGGAGTACGCTGGCATCGTAAAGAGAGTTGACAACCTACAAGCAAGCCTGGACACCTGGCGTGACTTCCTCACTCGAATACTTGGGCTCATAGACGAATATGAATCTTTAACCAATGATCTCCAAATGCTTTACAATAAAACTCATGAAGAAATCGTACCATATTCCGATGAGACTCGCCTTTCCAGGCCACAGGTGAAGAAGGCAATCGATAAGTACACGGACCTCAGAGTTAAGATTGACAAGACTGAAACGCAAATAGAAGCTCTAAGCGTCATCCAAGAGCAATTAAAGGAATGTCTTAGCCCACAGGATATTAGGATAGTAAGTCAAAAAGTTTGGCAAACACGACAACAGCGGGCTGATTTAGAACACCAGCTTACCACAATAATTCATCGTTTACAGGAGCGATTAGAGATATACACAATATTTGAAACAAGGTTAACACGATTCACAGAATGGATAACGACTGTAGAAGTACGCCTTGAATCATCTAGTACAAGCAGTGAGATAGGCGCATTAGACCCTCAAGACCTAATTCGAAGAATAAACTCTGATGTACAGGCAGAAACTGCTATGAAAGAGCGTGAATTTGACTGGCTTTCTGAAACTGGTGCCCTACTAATAGACCTTTCCAAAAAAGATGAGAAATCTTACAGCAAAAATACTGCAAAACAATTGAAAGAAGTTCAAGAACGGTGGCATAAGGTTCAAGAAACAGGCAGAAGCAGAATCGCTAAGATCACTGAACTGTTAGAAACGATATCACAACTTGAAGAACGGTTAACAGAAATCAGGCTACAGTTACATTCCATTGAATCCAAATTATCTGCTTCTATTGTTCTTGAACATTTGACTACTAAAGCAGTTGATGAGAAATTCCAAGAACGTGATGAAATTCATAAGAGCATAGAAAACAAGAGCGGAGATGTCGGTGATACATTGAACCTCTGTGAGCTGGTATTCAATGATCCGGACGTCCTTAAAGGTAACTTTGATTTGAGAAACCTACATACCGGAGTCGATATCATTGAGAAGAAATGGAAAAACATCTGCGAAATGTCAGAACATCGAAAGAGTGCTCTGAAAGAGATACGCAAATCTGCTGAGTTGGCAGTTTCACTGCTACCCAAAGTAGAAAAGAAGTTAGATGGAATCGAAAAGAGGGTAGAAAAGATCGAGATGCGAAAGCAGCGCGGTGAAAGTGATGATGAAACAGTATCAAAGGCTGTGATAAAGGACTTGGAAAATCTCGATGATGATATTAAGAAGCTAGAAGACGCTTACAGCCGAATCGCATCAGCCCGAGGTGTGGAATTACGCGGTGCCGGGGCAGATGATACCGCAAGATTGAGAGCTGCAGTCCGACGTTGGCAACAGCTTCGAGGTCGCGTGGACTCTGCGGGTGCCGACGCTCACCGACGTTTTGTGGCAGCTCACGGCCGAGCAGTAGTCGCACTTGCCGAAGTCGACGTCAGATTAACGAGGGCCTTGCATCTAGTACCAACGCCTATGGACAAGGCCGCTACCTTAAAGGAATTAGACGTAAGTAGAATTTTTGCTTAATTTTTATGAGTATTTATCTTATTCCTCATAGCTTTTAAGCTGTGTTTGTTCAATATTTACATATCACTACGCCAATTTATATATAGTGATAGTGATCATAAATTAAGTGTAAGTGATAAAAAATTTGACAAACAGTATTTGAGGCAATTTTGATTAGTAGCAAATAGTCGTCATAGTGAACAATAGCGAACAACGACCAACCGAGCAACCTTGATTACAATTCTATTGATACCTCACCAGGGCGTTGAAGAAGAGCTGCGGGAGTGCCAAGCTCTAGTAGAAGACGCGGACCGTCTGTCGACCGCCGTGAGCAGCGCCCCGGGGGTGGCCGACATGGTCGCCGAGTACAGTACGCTGCTCGCAGACGTCAGCGCTCGGCTTGACATCGCACGCGCTGAGGTCGTCGGCGACGTCGATACCGCTGTACAGGTATGACATTGACTGATGTCATCAACAACGAAGTTGTGTGCCCAGTAAAAGTAATTTCATCCCATCATGCCGTAAATTAAATGAACAAGGATTATTCTTAACTTTTAGTATTTCGTTAGGTTTTCTCAATTTTTATTTTTTTGGTTTTGCTATTTTTAACCTACTTACAGTGAACTTAAAAATATTCTCAACAGGTCGATACACTAAAATGGGAAACTGATGCAGCCTTACAAGTTGACACATTAACATCAAAGGAGACGTATCGCGTCGAGCTTGCAACCGCAGTTCGGGAAGCGTCCGAGTCCCTGGAGCTGCTCAGGACCGCCTTGCTAACAGAGGTCAAGGAGAACTCTTCAGGGGACGAGCTAGCCGCCGCTGCGAAGGAAATCGCCAAGGCCGGCGCCAAGCCGGGACAGACGTTGGAGCTGGCCAAGCACTTATCGGAGCTACTGCTGACCGAATGCGACGCAACAGAAGAGGAAGCCATGATGAAGGAAGTGGAATCACTTTCGCTGAGATACGAAGACTTGCTGACGCAGGCCAAGAAGCGGGAGCTCCAGATCAACAACTTGAGGTCGGTACCCCATCAGCGGGTTGATTCGCTACGTTTGTTTTTTCACTTGTTGTCACGTTACTTAAATGTAGCTTTCTAAATCCACACTCGGACAAAATATCTTGAGAGATTTGGACAACGGTCGTATTGTTTCTCTATGTAGTGGCACTGGCACTTTGCATCTGGTGATGGGGCTTTGTATGGAAGTGTTTCGCAAACCTTAAGACCACTGTCCCGGAGCACCTTGAACACGATTGCTACTAAATATTAACAGTTGGAGGTTCTTGCGACAAAAGGGCATGTTGCATTGTTCACAACTGAAGCATAAAACAAGTCAATTTGCTTGTGCTAAAGGTGGTACGAATGTATACTCAAGTACAGATGCACTTTAAGTCCTAGGGTATGAGGCAGCTCGTAAAAAAATAAAAAAACAAAACCTTTTTCAATTTTATTCCTCAGTTGTTGACTTAACGTCCCTTTGTTGACAAGTACATGAGTTGCATTCACAAAATTTTCGTTTATAAACACGGCAGCTTAATGTTTTAACAGGCACCTTTTGAGTTTGAGATGTATTTACTTGATTCTGATATCGCAGTCAGCAAATCACTGTTCGCTGTAGTCTCGTAGCTAGATAAAGTTCTGTGCTGTAGTCTAATACAATTTATACAAAAATATAGTCGCCCTATTAGTTATTGAGAAATTTAATGTTTTATTTAAGGACTAATAACTGTTATTTAGATGTAGAAAATTTAGTAAACTCAGTAAATTAAGATTAAAAATTTGTTAGTTAGTTACATTTGACCCTTAAGCCATACAATTTTGATAGTTGTCATTACATTAATAGAAAAAATCGATTTAATTATTTCCTTGTAAAAATAATCGATTCTGTTAGTTCTATTTCGATTTAAAATCGATTTTAAGATGAAGTTGAATTAAGAAGAGCATAGAAGAGAGTAAAGAGTGTTTAACAAGCTTAGTTAACCAGGCATGCCGTATTAAACCGATGCGTTTTCCTTCCCTAGGTTACCCCACTCGGCCTCGTACGCTCTCACGTGCGAACAGTGAGTACCGCTTCCTAATATACAATAATAATATTATAATCTGTATTCTTAGATAACGTTGTAGTCTATGTTTTGATATGCACTAGGTGTTGTACCATTTGTTTTTTTTTATTTTTTTTTTTTAAGCAAATCAAATTCAGTGTTACCATAATAATCACAGGTATGTTCGTTCGCTTTATTGATGTTACTCTGCTTGATTATATTGATGTGCAAATACTTTGAACGTGTTATGTCCCTGCTACACCTGCGTTAACGTTAGTCTCAACGGCAATGCCTTGTTTAATGCAATAAAATTAACGTGTTAAATGCATGGCTACGTTAATGTAGTTGTATACAAATTTTACTTTCCGTTAATTTGTGTCGATTAACGCGTTAATTAGTGCGCTAAACTGTTGACCATGTGGTCAACAGTTAGCGCACTAATGGACGCGTTAGAACGAGCATGTGGCTGGGACGTTATAAATCCTCATTTTCATTGATATTAAAGAAAATACACATTTTGTGACTCATAGGCAAATGGTACAAAACCTATAAAAAAATAAGAAATACATAGTATGACGTAATGCTTGGAGATATCTGTAGCAGGAATTGGCAATGCATGACTAGTTGTCTTGTGTGTGTATAAATTAAATATCTTTTACTTTAGTAATACCTATATATTTCTAGACTGAATATTATATGTAGAAATATTTATTCGTGTACCTATTTTAACACTTACTGAATTATTTTGCGTTTGAGTATTTCAATTTTATTGGGTACCTATTAATATAAGATGATGCTTATTAGTTATGTCTTGTAACATCTTTAATAAGTTTTACCTGAACTTTTTCTTAAGCAAGTTGAAAAATTAATTTCAAACTATTTGAGTTCGAATCTAAATGTTATGATTATACAATTATATAAATAATAATTAATAAAGTACAGTAACTGAAAGTTTAACTCGTAATTATAATGTTCGACATATCGAAATATACCGGTATGAAACCGGTATAGATAGCGATACAAAACTATAAAACGATTGTCGTTACCCAATCGCAGCGAGTCGGGTCGCGTGACGTGTCCGCTGTGCTCGGAGCGCAACTGGAAGCAGCTGGACAACGACCTCTGGCGGCTGGAGCAGTGGCTACAGTTCGCCGAGGCCACTGACGAGGCGCGCACCGACCCGCCCGAACAGTACGACGCACTCGAGGACGCTATACAGGTATACTTTGATTTTGACTAATAAATAATCGACATTGCATAAGTTGACATACAGAAAGAAGAACCATTGAGGAAAAAAGGTGAATAGCGTCGTTTCATAAAAAAGGAGTATAGGTCGTCCCTCAACCAGGTGAACGATGGTTGGTTTATCATCATCTCCACAAAGTAGATAGAGCGTAGAAACTCTTCAAACTTAAGTTTTAACAAGTTAACAGACTGTAAATGTGTAATAATATTTAATTTATTTAATGCTCTTTTGTTTCCGCACCTTAAATAATTACATGGAAAAAAACAAAACAACGAACAGGCTTTTAAAGCAATATTATTGCAAGCCACTAAAATTATTGCTATAATTGTTAAATACTAATTCCATGCGATGTTGCAGGATCACCGCGAGTTCCTGCTGGACCTGGACTCGCACAAGGCGCTGGTGGTATCGCTCAATGTAGTGGGTGCGCACGTTGCTGCGCATGCGCGCTCGGCAGCGGCGGGCGAGCGGGCGCGGGCGCGTCTAGCGGCCGCCAGTCGCCGCTGGGACGCCGCGTGCGCCGCCGCCGCCGCCTGGCAGGCGCGCCTACAGAAGGCGCTCGTGCACAACCGCGAGTTCCACGATATTGGTCAGTCATTACATTGTTTTCTATCTTATTTGAGCTTCTTTCTTAGGGAAGGAAAGGTAGGAAGTATGTCCAGTTTTATATGATTACGAATATCTTATTACGATGTAGGATAATGCTGTTAAACCATCATTTTCTCGGGTTCCTTAGAAAGTTACTTCGAAACAAGTCACCAGTAACAAATAGTTAACTTAAATATTAATTTCTATTCGATTAATTTCGATTCCGGTTGTTGATAACCTTATTTTTATAAATTGATAAACATAAATAAATCTCACGTAAAATCATACATAAATACAATTTTAATTTACATAATACATCACATGTGTTCTTCACTTTACTATTGTAAAAAGATCATCAGTATATTTCAACACGTGCTCATATCGGAGTTGTCTTGCAGTGATCGAGCTGGTGGCGCAGCTGGCGGGCGCGGAGCGGGCGGTGCGCGCGCGCGAACCGCTGAGCCTGCGGCGCGCTGCGAGCGAGCTGCGGCGCGACTTCCGCAAGTTCTCGGAGTTGCGCGACGAGCTGAGCCGCGCCGAGCCGCGCGTGCTCGCGCTGCGGGACGCCGCGCAGCTGCTCAACGACGACGCGCAGGACGTCTGTCGCAGGTAACATAACGCACATCTCTCCTTTATATTATTGTTTATTATAATCATTAATCTGTCAAAAGTAAATAAGTTGCCTAGGAGTTTGTTTTGCCTGTTTTCGTTTTAAAAATCCTGCGTGAGAAGTGAGGGGTCTCGGGTTCCCGGCCGAGGCAGAGGGGTGTTGCAGAGGGATAATGCGGGGGTATGAATGTGTATATAACAGTAGCGTAAATCCATATATCTGTATTGATCCACGTCCTTCAGGCTGGGTGAACTCCGGCTGCGGCTGCAGTCCCTGCGCAAGCTGGCCGGTGTGTACGCGCTGAAGCTGGGCGCGGCGCTCGCCCGCCATCCACCCTCGGACTCCGCCCTCGCCGCGGCCGCCGCCAGCGTCGCTCCACAGGTACGCTCACCGACATCGAATTCACACACTGCTCATTTGTACCACTCTTACAGTACATACTAAAGGTTAAAATACCCTGAGATGGTTCGGTAGGAAACGTATATATTTTTCTGTAATATAGGAATCTTTCAGTTTATAAGTGTAAAACCATCATAAGATCTTAATAATATTGAACGATCGTTGCGAATGAACGAATGTATTGATTGAATTATGCTCTCAATCAGTCGGTTAATTATAGAGTAGTTACTTAACACAGCCAGGCTTGTACTTGACGGACGCACTGACGTTCACAGACGCAGAAAAACACAATAATTTTAGTTATTTTTATTCATCAAATAATCACAAACAATAGTGCGTTCGAATTTCAAAATTGATCTGTTACAATCACAATTCTCCTACGATTATTCCCATGAGTTGTCCCGCAGTCCGCTTCACACCGCTTAAACACAGAGCACTCGGAGATACAGAGTAAACATTGATTAAGCTTGGGTTGACCACGGTAACGACACGACCACGACAGTATGACCGTAGAGTAACTAGATACTTGTTGCATAGCAACAACAGTATTGCAGCAATCGGACAATAAACAGTACCTTATCCATTTGAACAGTATACCTAGTATTTATAGTTGTGTCCCCTTGTGATAATTTGATCGTTATGCAAACACTATTTTTCGCTTTGTGACTTGTAACTAACGCCTATACATACGATTAACAATATTATAATTTAAAATGTATTTACGAAGTATTTTGAGCCTCAAATGTTTTATTAATGGTAACGATGAATGATAAAAAAGGTCAAAGAATATTTTGATTGTATATTTCTCGGAAAGAAATTTAAATTCCCCAATGACAAATCGGAAAGGATTATTTTTTTGAAACAAAAATATTGTTTGCAAAACGTGTGTGCCCCCAAGGAGTATAATATCACTACCGTAGCCGCTTTGCACCGTATTTTGATGTGTTTCCTTTAACAGCTGATGGAAGACGAGGAGGAGGCGCTGGCCACCGCCCTGCCGCCGCTCAGCGACGCCGAGTGAGTATACCAACTATACAATACATAACTGTGTACATAACACTTGTCTATACGCGTCACAGACTATTAATGGAACTCAACTTCAAACATCTATTAATTGTCTGTGGTGTACATTGACACTGAAACGTCAATTTAGCGAAGGTGTGGTATGTAAAATTTATTAAAAACTAAAATGATACGCTTCGTATGTATTGGTAGATAAGCATCCTTTTTACAATAGAGGTTATCTCTAATGGGTGGTATTAAAATATTTTAAAGACAATAATAAAAAGCAAAGACAATAACAACTGTTCAATAATTTATCTGTAAACATTAATTTGTGTCATTGTAAATTCGCGGGTAAATTGAAGAAGATTCATTTTAGTTTTTGATTGATATTTTAGTCTCTTACTAGTTTTGAAGATTATATTGGTGTATCAGATTTTAAATGACGAAGGAGTTCGTTGTTTAAATATATTTTTAATTAAAATTATTATTGAAACATTGGTAATCTTGTGAACTGGTCTGAAGCACGCTCATGGCAGTCCTGTTTTAATTGTTGCAATTACTAACAATATTTAACTCGCTTCATTCTTAAGTTCCGCTAAATTTATTGACTAACCTTCTTAAATATATTATACAATATATATGACTTATTATAATATATATATCTTTACACTATTACTATTATCATGTACACTTGTGATTAAAAAAAAATATATAAAAAATAATGCATGTTGTTTTCTGTCAATAAAATTATAAATACACATACTTTCATTATGAAAATAATTTATATATAGATACATACTCATTGCTTTAATGCATGACGAAATTATAACCAAACTGAAATGATCATATTATTTTTATGGTTATTTTAACTATATGTATGTACATGTTACTACGTACCTGGTACATACAAACCTGGTACGTATAAATATTTAAAATTCTTCTGTATTTTTACCTACGTAAAATTAACTAAGATTAAGAAGCTATTCAAAATATTACAAAAAGAAAAATTTCTGATTAGATAATTAATAGATAACTGTCAATGCAGCGATAAAACGCATTGTTACTGCCACGTTTGCATCCTAACGCATTAATTAGCGCGCTATCAATAACACCACACAGATGTGGCACAGTTTAAAGCTCTAGAAGACGCGCTAAATAACGGGAAAAGAAATAAAGAGAACTGCATTGATAGAAGCGAGCTTAAAATTGTCGCGTTTTACGGCGCATTTGGACATAGATGAGCATTAGATTGAGTGGTGGTTGTTTCGGTCGACAGCGCGGTGCTGAGTGAGGAGGAGGAGGACCAGCAGCTGGGGCGGCTGCAGCGTGGCCTGCGCTTCGTGTGCCGCGTGGCGAGAGCCTCGCTGCCCTTCCAGGTCAGTGCTAACGTCGTCACAAACTTTATTTTGAGGATATGTATTCAGCCTTATTGAGGCGATGATCCACCGCGCCTCAGGTTTCGTTTCAAAACGTGATGAGTAAAAGTAATGTGGAGATATTCTTTCCACGTTTTCTTTTTACATTAAATATGTTGTAACAATTGATTTTCAAGACG
The DNA here is from genome assembly GCA_018251375.1 of Calpodes ethlius. Lineage (NCBI taxonomy): Eukaryota > Metazoa > Arthropoda > Insecta > Lepidoptera > Hesperiidae > Calpodes > Calpodes ethlius. The sequence goes on from DWPA01002849.1 coordinate 11,948, forward strand.
AATCAATTTTGGAATATTCAGAGATACGTGTATATTTATAAGCTGGGTTGCTAGAGATATTCAAACAAATTCAGAAAATAACGTTATCACCGCCATCGTATGTAGGGCTGTTGGTTATTGAAGGTATCCTGGTTAACGTGCACGGACTACATGAAGTCTCTAACGTGCGGAGATTCGAAGGACCATGAAGAAAATGTTAGATTTTTTTTATATTATAAAATAAAGTCGTATTGCGTCGAAAGGTACCTTCATGCAATACTCAAAAGTTTATTTAAAGTATTCGCCCGTACAGCTACCTTAGTTAAATACCCTATCAGGAAAGTCGCTGACAAACTTTATGAGGATCTCTTGAAAAGAAGGCGTGATCCCTTTTATCTTAATTGTAATTTTCCATCAAATACACGCAACATTTGTAGTTTCTAATGTAAATTATCTTTCCAGGCTTTACTTCTCCTTCTCTTGGGAGCGGCTGCCCTCGGCCCGCACGCTAACACCGAGTGCCGCGGGGGCTCCTCCTTCGAGCCCGTGCTGCGGTACCCGCACGGGCCTCCGCCTCTATAAGGACATTACCATACCCCTGACTCTACCCTATTCTGTCGAAAGCTCAAAAATAGCGTCAACTGACGCTGGTCATCCCTACAAAATTTATTAATGTTGGCTGTTTAAGAGGTCACTGCGACGTGCGGGTAGTTCGGTTTTCTGACTACCCGCATCTAGCGATCGACTTCTGTGTTGTGATATTGTAAGAATGATATTAAATCGGTCTACCCTCTGGATCGATTTTAGATTTGTATTTAATTAGGTTCTACTACTGTGTCGCGTTCAAATGTATTTATGGGATTTGCACAGTAATAGAATCTCTGTACGGTGTGACCAGCGTTAGTGTATAAAAAATGTATAAAAAAAGCTTTTGACCGTAGTAGCGCATCGCGCCGCCTCCGTCGAAGCCGCAGCCGACCGAGCGCTCTGACACATTCCAATATTTAATCTGTACAAGGTGCTATGCCCCCGCCGGAGCCATGTAAATACGAGGTTTTGTATATTTGTTACGAAGAAAAATAGATGTGTGAAAAGACAAAATAGGGCGCCCGCGGGGGCCGAACGACGCGCCGAACCGAACGACATATTTAAACTATATTTATTATTTATATTATATTATTATATAATCTGTATTTAAAATGGCGCCGCACAAACGGTATTGACGGCTTGTATCGCATCCACGCAATGTTACTTAACTATTAGATCGTAAGGACTGTTTACAATAAAGTCAAACAAAATAAAGCCTTGCATTGATTAACTAATCGTTTTATTTACACTTACTGCGACAATAACCTACCACACTGGGACGCCTTCGTGAATCTGAAATGAAACGTTACTTTTAACAAATGGATAAAACTATAATCTAATTACAATAGGCTAAGTCACATACGATAAGTTTAAAACAACATAAAGAGTAAGTAACCTAATAAGAACTTAATAAGATATCTTTGTAGAGCCTATGAAACATAATGCTTACGAAGTTATAAACAGTACATATAATCGTTAAATATAAGCATATACGAAAAACATTCGTTTTATTAAAACTATTCCGCTAAGCATTTAAATAAAATAAGATTTAAAGTATCTAACGCTTCAACAGTACTACTTAACACCTAATTAGGTATCAGGATAATGGAGATGTAAGGAAGGTCACCACGGGAGGTAAGGGCAGCTGAGGCGCGCGCGCAGTGACCGGCGGATGCGGCGCCGCGGGACGGCGCCCGCGCCTGGCGGCATCCTCAGCGGCTGGTGCTCCTGCGATACAACTCTGTTCAATTTATAATTAAAGGACGATTTTATATACTATTTCCATAAATTTCGAACATTCGAACATCGAACACCAGGCAATATTACAGAGCATCAAACCTCATACAAGCATCAAGGTCATTAATGCCCTTGCTACATCTGGGATCACGGTAATGTTAACGGTTGAGCCCAAGTGCTCCTTAATTAAAGCTTAATGTAATTTAAAGCATAATAATTAACGCAGTATGACGTATATGTGATAAGGACATAACCACCGACCTCCTCGTGTCCTTCAAGCCGCAGGTCCCCCAGCAGCGCGGCCCGCCCCGCGCCCCCGCAGCCCCCGCGCAGCACCGCGTCTCGCGCGCTTGAGCGCAGCAGCTGCGTCAGCACCACCGTCACCAGCTGGCAGATCGAACGAAAAAAAACCTTTACCCTATGCAATCAAATCTTAAATCTCGCGGCATCGACGACATGTCAAGTGAAATGACAGTCCTAAGGATAGAGTGGCCCATTTTCACCCAAAATTGTTTCTGTCTACTCCTATCTGATCAGATATATTGTTTACGATATTCCTTTCCGAAAAATGTGTATTCAGGCAAAAAATATGCCAAGCTGCGAAAGTGCTAACCAACTGAGTAAACGATACTTCTATGTAATGCATGATGGAGTACATACAATGTATTCATTCTGAAAAGTACTGAACCGGTAGAGATTACCCATTGCTTGTAAATATCGACTCTGTACATTAGAGAAGTCGATTCAAAAATCCTCGTTATGCGAGGTAATCGATTGACCGATTTCATTTTATTTGTAACTCGCATATAATTTTAAAATAAAAATATGTATATACCTTTCTTACATATGTTAACGTTAATTTGAACTTTTAATACACGTAAGCAATAAGTTATTAGAACGTAAAATGATATGACAATGACTATTGAATCGTCGTACGTAATACATCATTAAATACCGCTCACCTGTAGTAACAGCGCTAGGGCGTTGATGACGCGCAGCGCGAGTGTAGCGCGCGTCAGCGGCACGCGCACCGCCTCCACACAGCCGCGCGCCTGCAGGGATGCCGAGACCAGCGGGGACGACGGAGCCCACGCCGCGCGGGTCCCCCACTGCAACTTATACAATTCTAACTCTCATACAGTCAGGAAGGCTTCTAGCGTTCCTATATCTATTAGGACAGTACTATCATATGGGGCTAGTAAATATATTATATCGGATTCCGAATCTCATATTAGGTACAATGTATGGGCTAACATTATTTCTAATACATAGTATTATACATAGTTATACATAGTCTAATACTTACC
>DWPA01002850.1:0-15057 GCA_018251375.1 Calpodes ethlius
ATACGAATTGAAACATTCTTTTCGTGTTGAATATTCCATTTATCGAGGAAGGCTATAGGCTATATAACATCCCGTTATGACTAATAATAATGTTGTGAAAACGGAATAAATGTTTGAGGGCCAGGGGCTGGCCGATTGATGATCATGACGAGATGTTCTTAAAATAGTTTATATTGGATTATTCTCTAATTAACGCGGGTGAAACCGCGGGGCACAGCTAGTATTGATTATTTTTAAGCTTTTATTTAACTTGTAATGTTTGTTAGTTTCTTAGTATATTTGTTTAGATAATTTTTTGGGAGCTGAATTTGAACTACTGCCTGTTATCTTACGAAGTTAAAATATAATTCATTTGCAATGTATTTTTAAGGATAATCATGATCTCAAGATTGCCTCCAGATGAGGGATATTCTCAAAGCTAAATAACAAGGTTGTGTTTTTTTGCACTTTAATAACGTGAGTTATGCCTACTGTTGCTGGACATAGACCTTCCTTAACTCGTGCATTTCTGACCGGCCCTAACAGTTTTGGATTCACGAAAGCCTGCTGTTTTCTTTAGGTCGTTAGTCCACAAGTCAATAAAAAGAGGAAGGTGCGAAATAGTCCTAAATAATTAAAAAATAAAACTATATAGTTTAAAGATTATATTTGTTGTCCTTCACAACACAACTATATTGCACGAGAAAAACCTTATGGTGAAAATGTATACAAATTTAAGACCTACACGAAAACCTTCAGCCTATCACAGCTATGATATATCGTGTCGTGATAAAAACTTGTTAATTGTACAATTATTTAATTTTCCAAAAACAATACACTTATAATATATCAAATATAATATATTTAATCTAGTTACTATTGAATAATTCGTACTTACAAATCGAAGATGTATTACACTTTGCTCTTCTCTTATATCCTTGCCACACCTGTGTCAACATTAATGCCAACTTAATGCTCGAATGCGTCTTAATTAACGCGATAAAACTAAAAAATGCTTGCCTTTAGGGAATTCTATACAGTTTTTACTTCCAGTTAATTTGTTTATCGATTGACGCGTTAATTATCACGTTAAACTATTGGCCACATCTGCATCGTATATTTTTTATGTGGTAATTAACGAGTTACGATAAAGATTTGGCTAAGACATTACTGATTTACTGATACACTAAAGTTTCAATACAGCTTGTCACTTGTCTTTGACAGCTGTCACCCACTAGCGCCATCTATGTCGTGGCATTGCAATCCACGCTGTAAAAACCTCATAGATTACATTTTTACGTGAAGCTTCAAAGGTTTTTACATATGTGATACGATGACGCTATAGAAATACCATAAAATTAACGAACGAAGTTGAAAATATGTGTGAAAGTCATTATTATAATACATAGAAGCATCTTAACACAGCAATCAGCTCGTATCACGTCTTATAAAATAAACGCAGAACTACTTGTAGAGTGTTCTGTTAAACCATTTTTTGTATACGTGTATATAGAGAATAAAAACACCTATTTAGATGATATTCATATGATATGATACGCTCTATTTTTATCATTAAGCCATTGTTTTTAGCACAACCCATCCAGTTCAATACTGACGGAGAAGTGTACCTTTGATAGGATATTTGTAGAGGCGCCCTACAAATCCGAAGCTTGTTAAAATTCCTCCGGAGAATAGAAATATGTGTCGAAACGCCGGAAACGGACCCCTATGCGTTGGGTTTCGCGACGCCGCTTAAAAATAACGTCGCGCTTCCTAGTACGGTGGCCGTTCGATTGGTTTTATTAGGACACGAGCTTATAATCCATTGTGCGTAATATATCACGCGTTAATTTTTTTTAATGTTAACAAAGTTGATACCGACTTGGCCGCTCCTCAGTTATGGTTGCCTAGACTGACGTGAGGCCTTGTTTAGCTAAAGCTGGAAAGCCTAATGTCGTCCTTGAATTATTGTATCGCACCCAGTCCTGTCTATATTAGAAAATGATTTTGTAATACTTTGTTTTTAAATAATTATATTTAACTTGCAATGTATATTAATGTGTTGAAAAATGTATTAGATTTTCCTGTTATTCAAAAGAGTTGATATTTAGCATACTACTTTTGTTTCGATCACAATGTAGCTTTATGACAAGAATGACATGTACTCTTTTAGGAATGACTCCAGACGAGGGATCTCTCGAATGATGAAGAGAATTACGACATACTATGTAGTTTAAATCTGTTGATGAGTTTCTTTCACCATTTCTTCTCTTACTTAAAAAGCAACTTTCCAAAATGGTGGTAGTTTATTCGTATGATAAATGATTTTTTTTATGAAACTCGCTTGGTGTGAGTCAGACCGACTTATATATCCTAACGGCAAATGGCAATGCTTTCTTATGCTGTCGTGTCCTCTGCCCCCACTGATATTTCATCTCTTGTCTATTGATCTGATAATCCTCAAATACCCTAGATTCGATTCCCCGCTGAGGCAGATAATTATGTCATACGTATCACTACGATAAAGATATTAACGCATGGGAGAATATATTTCCTTTCACGAAATGTAAATGATTTCTGGTGTCTATAATTTCATGGCCACCCTATTCACAGTAGAAAATAGATCAAATAGCAGTCGGAGAGCCGCCATCGCGATATTGCTTGATAATTTGGTAATAACTTTAATTACGAGTATTTATATGATTAGTATTGAGGCGCCATGATGCTCGTCCTCCCCGCACACCGCGCCCCGCGCCGCCACGTCCGTGCTGGTGGTAGCGGTCCTCTTTGATGGCGTTGATGAGTTACGAATGGCGTTTTATTGCCGCGCGGATGTCTGAGGTTCGAGTCTCGTAAACATGTGAGATTTTGATTTTAAACCGCATTAATGGCTCACTATACTCTACGTTGCTCCACGTGCTACAGCAGTGTGCTGTAGTGCGGATGGGTAGAAGAGATGGTAGTAACCTAGGCGTTGGAAGCTTTTATTCCTCTCGAAGTTCTCCGACATGGTCTAAAGACTGCTGGATGATTGCAACAGAAGCGCTTAAGAAATGTTGTACCAGCGGTCATCCATCCGACTACCGGTCGTGCCTGCTGTTGCTTGAATTTTTCGTTCTAATATCGTCAATGGAAAACCAAAAATAATAAAACGCCTAAAGGCCATCTTACAGGAGAGAGATTTGAAGTTTATTTGCACAAAATTGAGGACTTTTTCATAATTGTCCTATCTAAATGCAGTTAAAGCAAATATATTGCGAGTTTGTGACAGTGTTACTAACGTACTAAAATCGATATCAAATCGATACCTTGCAGTACGTGAGTATTTCCGTTATTTACTTTTCCGGTGCTAAAGCGCCAAAACAATGCTCAGATCATTACGAAACCAAGACCAAACGACGGAAAAAAAACCAATCTAACAATCCATTGTATTTCAAATGTAGTTTTCCTCTACTTCACTCTTCTCTTTTTACTCTCCACTGTTTTCTTTTCTCTTAATAATTGATAAAACGAAGATATAGGAGAAGTACTCTGTTGTACAGATTAGTGGAGGTTAAACCCTGTTTATGAAATCGACATCGTAACGTGCCCTACGAAGCACGGAATGGCTGTCTAACCACGATGGTCACTTATCCATGTACTGACAATATATTTTGAATATTTGCAGGCAAATTCATTATAATCGTTGGATAACCCAAGTTATATCAAGAAGTAACTAAGTAATAACGAATAGACAATCTTACCAACGAACTATGGATGATAATTAATATTATTCTTATTCTGTCGCAGACCCCCGCCTAATATGGAAGCGCCATTACTGGAGCTATATAAAACAATCGAATCTAAACCTTAAATCGCAAACAATAGAATTTAAAATCTAATTAAAGCTTTATTAAGAGCTTTGACGATCACCCATGTTATAAATACGTATGAGTTTATAACTTACATCAATTGTAAATCGTATTGTCAAGAGGTAAGGTTGGGTATAGCCTGGCAGTGGTGTGTTAACGGTATGTTAGGGTTGTAATAGGAACGGATACGCTTTAGTTAACGTGTTGCGGGTTTTAATTAGTTTTTTATTGGAATGAGTCATGTGTCGATTGAGGTACTGGTGGGTATATATACGTATTGGTTGTACGGAATGGAACATCGCAGGGAATCCTGGACTTCGGGGTATTTCCCGTAATGATCACTATGAACAACCGTTTTCAGTATACTGTCTATGTTTAATCATTATCTATCTATAATCTTTTTTTAAAATAGTAGCCATCATAAACTCAAAACATTGTATAAGTATTTGGGAGGAAAAAAAGAAAGAAAATTCATTTATTTATGTGTTTTCCGTGAAACTGAATATTTTATGTGACATTTTTTTATTGCGACGTTTCCATTATACTGCAAAAAAGTTACTTTTAAAATAGGTAATAGATAGTAGGTAGATAGATGATTGAAAATGGTCATCGGTAGCCAAGAGTAGACTTGTGTAAACAACGATTCGGTACTGTGTTATAAAATATCACCTCCGATCTCAAATATCTTTAACATGAACATTTTGATTTTATGATATTTTTGTGTTTAAAAGTTAAAAAATCAAATACTGCTATTCTCGTTTAAAACTAAGAATTGATAAAAAGATATCTGTGGATAATACGATTCATTTAAAAAGTTTAGTGACTTTAAAAGGCGGCGGCATTGGGCTCAGTGCCGCGGGCGTTACTAATCGGGCGAGGCTGTTCGGTTCAGCTGAAGTTATTCGACGCCTGCTACCTACTATTTTAATATTAATAGCTTATAAACGAACTGACGATTCATCTGATGGCTAGCTACCATCACCCATGGATTGTAATTGAAAATGTAAAAAATAAATAAACGCTAACACACTCATACCCCTGCAGTAGAATTCTCTGTATCGTGGGCGGCATGGACAACACAAATAACACGTCACTAACACCCATGACCTGAGAACAAATATTTATTTGTCACATAAATATCTGCCCCAGCCGGGAATCGAACCCAGGACACCTCGCCACGCAGGCCGTGTCACTACCAATTAGGCTACTTCACAATATGAGAGAGAGAGAGATCTGATTCTATTACAAATATCATGAATATGAATATTCCATCGCTTTACTCCGTTTATACAATATAGTATTTCGTGATTATGACAAAATGATCTTCCTTTGAAATTCACACCTTTTAAGTTTCATTTCATCTACGATTAAAGAACTCTACGAACATTTTTAACTAGCGCAAACTACGATGAATAACATTATTGTATAAACTTGAGACCTTCACAATGAGTTGCAAGTCCAATTAATGGTTTTATTTACCTGTGATAGAATTTGGCACGCTTGTTGAGTTACAATATTAGGTTTGCCTAAAGTGAACCCTGTGGTGAAGCATTAAAATATGTACATGTGGCAGTATCGTGTATTTACGATTGCCGACACGCACACAAGTGTGAGAATGTATTTTTTTGACAATGGAAAATTACACTAATTATATATTATAACAATGTTATTGTATTTTCCATATTTTACAGTAAAACTTTAATTCCAAGGTATCTCATCGATACCTCTCGGCTCAAAGGTTGTAAAATAACACATTATAAGACTTTTCAGGAGAATAAAAAAAAAAGTTTTTTTATCTCATCTGTCTGTAACTTTTTTGCTTAGAGCTATTTAGATGATTCTTAGGAAGAAAGTTCAGAAGAAACAATACAGAATTGGCTAAGAGCTCTATTGACTGAGATAAATATTCTTTACATCCACAAAATTAAAATGAAATAACCTTTACATCTTGAAATTTTTAACACATGTTAACTCTTTAGAGCGTAAATCCATACTTCTGTAGAAAGACAAGGCAGTTTTCACTGTTAATTTTCCTAAATGTATAACATTTCTTAGGTCTTAAAGATTTTTTAAGCATTTTGAGGAATTGAATATTCAGATCGATAGAGAATTAAATGCTGAATAAAACTATATATCTCCAACTATATATTTGCCAAAATATCCTTTTCTGGCCGGCCAGGGGAAGGTATCAAAATACCGAATGACTATTGCGATTCTAAGAGTTCTTATTGTACAATTTAATGTTTCAATTTAGGGGTTTGTTGGGTTCACTAATATATATTTTTTTAATATTATTATTTTATTAACTGGCATAATATGTCATTTACAATCTTCGCATAAAAATCATAGCATTAATTTTGGGGGAATGTTGCTATTTATATACATGAGGCGTTCGGTCCGAAGCGAAGCGAGAAGTGATTATTAACTATATCGAAACTAAATTGACATAGCAGTTTTCCAGTATATTAAATTAATAGCAAGCAATACAAACGTACACCAACTTTCTAATAATGTACTTATTTATAAGACTTAACAACATTTATGTAACATAAAGAATAATAACAATTTACCATTTTTTGTACATTGGACTGTCTCAGTTTGTCTTTACGTTCGTTCTTGCTAATTTCAGAACCATCTAATCAATTTTGGATACAACTTGATATTACTTTCTTAGGATAACATTGAGTGTTATATATAAATCGATTTTCCAAAAAAAGAGTTCTACAGAATCGAAGTTTTATGAAACTTTTGAAATTAGGAATGAAATGTTTAATTCGATTGACAGGTGACGGAGTTTTGAGGTAACAAAGAATAAAAAAAATTCAGCGGAATGTAAAAAATCCTTATTTTTTCTACCGGTTACTATAAACCAAACTGTGAGCATGCTATCTGACACACACAAACATTACAGATCTTATGACCTATTGACACAAGTTGACGACACCGTCCATTAGGAACTTAATTCTTTGAATAAATTGCCTACGTATAAGTGAATTTTGTAAATTAGACCCAAGATATTATTGCGGAATCACAACCCTGCAAAATTATGCAATGTTACAAGGGTTCCAGGTAATTATTGACTGTTCGAGGGAAAACGTTAACAATAATCTAAAAATGTAGTTTATAAAGAAATATTGTAAGTACTAGGCTACACGCCAAATGTAAATGCCAAATGAATCATACCATATGAATAAATGAGTCATACCAACATTGTCTGTAGGCAGTAATAAGAATCACTTTGTGACTCGGCACATCTCAACATTTAAAGTATCTTTAACCATATAGTAGGTCGCTGGCATGTCTCAGTACAACTCAGATGCAACAAACTATAGATAGACGACATACAAAATACAGCATTTTTAAAGTTGAAAAATTATATGAAAGTCCATACTAGTATTATAAATATGAAAGTGTTTATTTGTTCTTTTTCAATGGAGCGTCGTTTTTCGTAGTAGTAGTTGTTTGTCGTAGTTTCTATGGTATGATTTTTGGCATGAAGATAGTTGAGAAGATGACAAGTACCTACCATAAGCAAATTTTCACTTATCCAGAGTCATAGCAGATCATAGAGATCCATAGCAGTACAAAATGTAACTTTAATATCGACACAGTCAATCTTTTAGATGTTATGAGTATTTTGTGTACTTCTACTTTTTTAAAATTCAACGTTTTAATATTTATTTTTATTACAAGATCATTTTGAATAAATCAAAAAAGATCAGTCGTTATGTAAATACACTTTCTACAATACTAAAAAATTTATCTAGTAATCTTCCAATTGTTTTTCTCTGATTGTCTTATTAGGACTGTGGTTGGCGTTAGAAAGTAATCTGCGCTGTAGACTACGTGCTACCTACTGACTATTGTACATCTTGTTGAGATTATTTTTTACTAAAATACATTGAAATACTGTCCAAGAATTGATGAACATTTGATGATAATAAAGTGTTTTAAGTTTTTATGACATATATTAATACCTAATTAATTTTATGGACCAAAAAATCTAGTTCTAAAATGCCCCTTGAAAGATTCTAGGATAAAATGTCAAATCAACATGTTGGACTTGAATACTATAAAAAAACTTTGTTCTCATCAATTTTGCTTTATGAAGAGAATTTTGTTTTTTTACTTTAAATCCACATATTTTATTACATTTAAATTTAAATTTGCTTTTAGCCAAGTTTTAAAATCATTTTAAACGTATTTTCGGATTGTAAAAAATGGTATTTAATAAGTATAATCAATATGTACGCATGAATGCGTTATGTGTATCATCATTTTACGGAAAAACATATTTTTTTTACGTTCTTAAGAACGAGTAAAAATTAATATATTATATATCAGAGCCCAAAATAGTGGAATGTGCTCAAAGATTGTTAAAATTCAGTAACATTTAATCCCAAGCTATTGCATGTGTGACAGCCGACAGTTCTGTCTAAAACAGTTGAAGAGTGGAACTGGTAAATTATTTATTTATTCTTATGTATATTACCTTCGATTAACAAAATTATATTTATTGCGTGTTGTGTCTCATTAATATTTTAAGAATTTATTGCGAAAATAAGATAACCTTGTGCGCATTGTATAAATAATGTCTTGTCATCTATACTACTGGTGGTATGTCCAATATTAGATTATGTGAATATTTAATTTAATTCATATACAGGTAGGGTAAATAAATGAACAAGCAGGTCCAATAAAACTTTTTATTGTTCATAAGTTTGTAACAACCTAAATTACTTATTGAACCATTAAGTATATCTTATTTGCAGAACGGTCAACACAGGATTTAAACTGTAAATTTAAATACACACTGTAGTAAATAAAATTACTCTTTAGTTGACGCTGGTTCCTGCCACAGGATTTACTATAAATTGTAATTATTAACACTATTGAGTATTATTTACATGTGTACAGTCTTATAATTTAACGTAAAGAGATCACTTTTTGACGTTGAATCCCTCTCCCGTGGGATCTAATATCCATGGGTAATTGTTAGGGCATTCCATACAAGTGAATAAACGCAGTGTCTCTCCTGGTAATTCTCGGGTTGTTAATGGACATGCATTAGGTAAAGAACAGAAAGGTTGACCTTTGACGTCACATTTTTCTTGCTTCCATTCTTGGAAATCTCTTAATGATGACAATTCTGTGGGATTTTGCATCCATTGTATGACTTGAATCAATGAGGTAAAGTAGACATCATTTTTCTCCAACATTTCTTCGATGAATTTAATCAGCTCATCACGGAATTCCTTCTTTGATTTAAGCCATGAAGCGTGGAAATGCAGTCCAAGAGGAGCACGGTTGGTCGTGTAGTGACGGTTGAAGTTGTGACGTAGAAGGCGGGCAAACTGATCTCCGGTTTGGATATTAGAACAAGAATCAACCACGTGGCAACCGGGTAAGGATTCATCGAACGTAGGATCATCTCTTCTGTCCAATTCATTCATAACCATCTCCCATACTGGATGGCTCCTAGATGGGCAGTTATGAGCGTTACCGTTACACTTGTGAGGCATTCTGAAATACAGTGTATAAGGCCAAATTGGGACTCTGCCAAGAGGGGCTGTGATGGAAGCATCATATACGAAGTATTGGTCAGCCATCATCTCAAACTGTTTGTTTCCTCCAACACGTAAGTAAGGAGCACGAACACCGATAATGGAAGCGTCAGTGATATTGGCAAAACGTTCGACGATTAATCTTGCACCAGCCATTTCAGCTAACCAATCGTCATAGCTTCCACCACTCCAGTATAGAGGGTCATCTTTGTGTGTAATTGAAAATACTGCTATTTCATGTCCTTTACGATGTAATTCTTGAATAGCAGCATAGTTGCTGTATTTGTGAGAAACAAAGAATGTTCCACGAATTTGACAACTGTTTGGATTGTGTCGGTTTCCATTGAAAATTTGTTCATAAAGGTCAATGTTATCTACATTAACGGCACCATTGAAAGTTATGGTGATCATTTGAGGAACTTGATTAGGCTCAATTCCTCCGGGAATACGGGTTCCATCAGCGGAACAGAAGCAATCAGGTAATGTACATTGGTTAGGGTCACAATCGGGTGCTCTGTTGGGATCCACATCAACGGCTGTAAAGAAATAAAGGTCAATAAAAGTTGTGCAATGTTTTCTATTAATTATTCGATGTATCATTCTCTAAAGTACTCTGTTTAGGCTGTTAACAAAATTATTGTTTTAGGAAATCTATGTAAACTTGTCTCAAATATTCCCTTAAATACCTAATATTCTCTTACTAATTGATTTGTTATTGTTTACTTACTACAAGCGTTTTCATCTGACTCGTCTTTGCAGTCTGGCTTTCCGTTACAGAATAATTCCTTTTCTATGCAATCTCCACTTCCACAAGCTAGTTTGCCTTCAGGGCAAATTGGCTCATCTGTCTTCAATATGGGCAAAATTTTCCTTGGTTCTGAAATTTTAATAAAATATTAATATCTTAAAATTAATATTGATAAGTATCACCTACGAGTTTGATATTGAAGTTACGTAATCGCAGAGAGTCACAACAAATATGTGTTGCGAGTGTGTTTATAAATGTCACAGTGTTGGAAAAAGAAGAGCTTAGAAGATTTAAGAGGGAAAAGTATCGGCAAAGCATGAAATTATGAACAGTTAAGGACAGATAAATTAATTGTGAGAAAGTATTTAGCTAACACGTAATTAAGGAAGTATAACCAAGAGCCTCATGAATTAGTCATAGAACAGACGTAATATAAGGCTTGTGAAATATTTTTATCAATAAATTGGTATGAAAGAAGAATGTTGAAATAAGTAATAAGTTACTTAATAGTTCACAAATAAAAAGAAAACCAAATTTAACAGAGCTAATGACATGCCTCAGTATGAAAACACCTTTAATTTCACGTGGATTGATGGATTTTTGTCAGATAATGAAATCAGTTATGTGTTACTTAAACAATTCAATGCTTTTTGATATTAAAATATAACAGTGGCTTTGAACGTATATCGTTTTTGTCTTTTATATCTATTTATGTATAAAGACACAATGTTATTATTTTAAAAACTTTAAAAGTTACAATCATCGGATATATTGTTTATATTTTCAAAGCGACTGTTTAATATTCTCATGTTAAAAGCTGAATAAAAGAATCAATGTGTTGTCTTAGTAAATGAAGCTGCTGTGTATTATACATATTAATATTGCAGAAATGCGTTATATTGCTATTTATTTACACTGTTGTTTCACCTCATTCAAATGTCCACAGTCAGAAAAGTTAGTAATTTTATTAGTAAAATGGAAAAGCTCAGAGCCAGTTGATACTAAATGTTATGTTTGTTATGGACTTAGCCTTAGCTTATTTAGAAAAACGTAGAAAAGAAAGTTGAAGTAAAGTTTTTTGTTAGATACAGAAAGAACCAAGTCTTTTTGTGTATTTGTTTACTGTGTGTTCACTTTACATCGATAGGCTTTTCTTTGAAAGAAAAATATTTTGGCGGCAGTTATTTACTGCTGTGCTCAGGCGTGTCAAGACTTCCTTTCATTCAATTAGATCATTTGTAGCAAACTATCTATCAGTAAGTATTATTATACCTTAACATGCCTTCAGATACAATTCGTAAAATTATGCACTAGAAACGAAATGAGAAATGGAAAAATTATCTAATATGTTTAAATTTGCTAACAAGTTTTGCATATAATAATGATAACGAATTGTATTTGAAGAATGCGCAACATATGGGTCGGTCCTAGACCCGACCTTTCCCTATGTCCGGGGCCTCATGCAATACACCAAATCTACAGTGCGACGCGGCCCCTTCACCCAAGCTCGATTGCTCGCTACGCGCCAATAGCTTCTTTGTCGGCACTTACTCTCGATTTTGTCACAGTTGTTCACTTTACCCTTCCAGTCACAGGTTTGTTTATCGAGATCGAAAGCCAGACCGGACGGGCAAGTGATCTGTTTAAGACCTGACCTAGTGCACCTGTGTCGATAAGAAATGACATATTAAATAAAATATTCAGAAACAGGAAGCGGACGTTCCAAAGGCTAACGACTTTTGAGCGGTTCGATCGGAAGATCGACCAGTGCCTGCGCACACTTCCGGCTCGCTAGCCCTTCGCACGACCACTCCCTATCGTTGTCGGAACTTACTTTCTATTTTATCGCAATTCTTAACATGTGTTTTCCAATCACAGGTTTGACGGTCGATATCAAACGCCAGTCCGACGGGACAGCGCACAGATGCGAGCCTGGTTACTCCATTTTCAGCTCCCTTGTCACACCTGTACATATGCAGCCGAGCTTTCAGCACAAAAGTTTACATTTTTGTTGCTTTAACATTTTTTATAGATTTTGTTACTTTTGCATTGTAAGCTGAAACATCTCCTATAATATAAACCTAGTCCCTATGAAAATAATACACACGGAAATAGTACACATAGTACACATTAACATTTTCATATGGCAATAAAAAATATATAAACAAATACTGGACCTCTTTAGTGACATAACAGCATTTTATAAATTACTTACACATACTAATGACAACAGCTGTAACTATGATATTATAAATGAAAAAACTTTTATACCACTGAAACGTAAACATTCTATACGAATTTATAAGTACGTATTAAAATATATAGGTAAGAATATTATTCTATTAACTACAGGCGTTGTGACTAATATTCGAAGCACGATGTCGACCGTTCCATTCACCGGCTGGAATATCAAGTTCTTGCATATCAAACGACGCATATAAATAAATCAGCGATAGAGAATGGCAAGGTAATTTACAAAGGATTTGCAAGTTTGCGAGATAATAGTTGCTGAAACTAACATAAGGAATGCATTAGGAAATATAATTGAATAGGTTGTTCAATATATTACCAATTGGAAATTATTCTTAAGCATTGTTCTATATGAAGCCTGAGAATATTAAATTATTGTCATGTATGTTACCCGACAATTTTGAGTTATTGTCATGTATGTAGCCCGACAATATTGAGTTATTGTCATGTATGTTACCCGACAATATTGAAATATTGCTATGTATGTTACCCGACAATATTGAATCATTGCCATGTATGTTACGCGGCAATATTCAATTACTGCTATTTATGTTACCTGACAACATCACGGCAGTCGCCTTCTGTAGTCAGTCGGAAGTACTCGTCAGCAGGTCGACCTTCGCACAGCTGCTCGGGGGTCGCATCTTCTCCACCAGCATCTTCTTCTTGTCTCTTTACTCTGCTCTCACCTGTCACTGTAACATATCCCAAAGTTAAATATTGCGAAACTGTGCGAACTTTTTTATATCACAATATACAAATGTTTACAGCATAATTATCTCACATCATTATGTAACTGGGTCTACGCTTTCAAAATTGTTATAATAGGTAGTAACAAATTAAATAAGATTATTTTCTGAATTCTATATTACGAAACAACGAAAGCCGGTTCTAAATTAGTCCAATACTTTTGAGATACGTTTTAGAGTTTTATTTTATATGTTATAATAGTTAAAATAATAATGAACTATTAATTTCTCATACAAAGTTAGACACTAAATTGAAAAATATATTATTTGGCTTATATAAAGTGAATACTGTAAACATTTGTCCGTCTTCAATGAAACATAAAATTGTGCATGTATAAGTTTTAATCCTGAGTTTAAACAAGGCTTGTTGTTACACCAATTTAATATGCTTATTGGGTAACTTGGCCTAACGTAAGCAATGATTACCACATTCGGTGGAGGAATGCAGTACCGTTTCATTTCAGAGTTGAATGCCGTTCCGCGCGTTACTTGTCGTAAGTAAAAGTTAACACACGGGCTTTCGATTATTAAATATATAGGTATCTGAATTGTCTGTAGACTATGAAAATAATATTTTCTGCCAACAAGCTTACAACGGCATTGAAAGGTAAAACGTTAAAAAGAAATCGAGGTCAACGCAAGCCACGTAGGTAACAAACCGGTGTTCGCTCTTTGTCGCTGTTAAGTTTTCATCACATAAGTTTATTTATTCTGTGTGGTGTATGTACAACGGCTGACGCTTTTTTAGTTACTTTTGACTTTAAGTTACTACAACTTTACAGTAAAAATACATAAATAAATTTGAAAATCGATGGTCAGGCTATATACTATTAAAAAGTAGTTAATAAATTGTAACTTTATGTAGTTTTTAAGAACATTATATTATTTAAGATAATTAAAAAAATAAAAATCAATTTAAATTTACAATATTTTTTAAAAATTCAATTATATATGTATGTCCTTGTAATATAATTTTAAAAATAAAATTATTAGATTATTGAGGCAATTTAATTAAATATATTTTATCAGTGTGGTTTACTATCAGTTTAAGAAAAGTCGGTACTCACCTAGACAGGCGAGCAACAGTACCCCAAAACACAGGTACGGGTGTCGAGCCATGGCGCTCGGCGAAGACTGTTCGTTGCCGTGCGCTCCACAAGAAAGTGCAAGAGGTGTCTGGTGCCCCTCTTCACCTTTATATAACCAGGCGACCGTTCGACACCAGCCGCTCCGCCAGTCCTGTGCGCACTGTGCCCGAAGTCGATGTAACACACGGCACCGTCGTCACAGCTTTTAATAAGACTTCGATGACGTTCCTGGAAACAATGTACCAAATTAATATTGTAACTAGGTTTTTAGTTAATTACCATATATAAATTAATTCTATGGACTGGTCATAATGATTTCACACGAATAGATTCTTTAAATATCAATCACTATTAATAAGGTTTTGAAAACCTAGAATATAGTGAAGTAGAGACTTGTCAAGATTTTGTCATAAATGTTAATGTTTACATTCTGTACTGACTCCTAGCTTGATTTGCGAAACAAATACTTGTAAAGAATATCATGTATATTTTTTCGAAAATACCTACAATAGAAACCTCACTTGCTTTTTGAACGCAGTCTCTGAATAGGATATTAGCATTTAAACGGTTGTTTTTAAATCTCGTTTAACTTACCTATTTTTTCAAGGTTACCTTGTTAGAATAATTCGTAGGTTGACATTTTATTTGTCACTTAGAGAAACTTGGGCAGAGTAAGGGTATGTTATAAATAAATGCTTACTGAGAGATTCTAAGAATGTACACTGGATAAGAAACGGAAGTACAATAGTATATGGAGAACAACGAATAACCTTTAATAGTTAACATAATTATTACGCAAAATTTGTAAGCAGATTTTTGTTCTTGTGA
>DWPA01002851.1:0-15056 GCA_018251375.1 Calpodes ethlius
TCAAATGTGCGATGTATAGCTTCTGTCCCGATCCTTGTTGTCCAATAAAACATATCGAGTCATTTGATGCTTGTTATAACAATAAAAGAAATCCTTGTTTTCTTGAAAATTACGACAAAGAAGTTTCCCAAAAAGTGTGTCACATGGAACGTAAATATAACAAAAACTTCAAAGATATTGTAAGTAATAAATGGAATGTTTCTTGCAATTGCAGAGAAGGATTTGTGTGGAAGTCAAAATTTGGTTTGTGCGTAGATGTTAATGAATGTCTTTTAGGATTCCATGAATGTGACACTAACTCTCAAGATTGTCTTAATATACCTGGCACATTTCTTTGCATATGCAAATGGCAGTATGAATTAAATAGTAATGCAACATTATGTTTAAAGAGAAGCACAGCTGTATGGAATTGACCAATAAAATTCGTTTTGAGGTTAAATTATCCAACCTTGGCTCGAACATCTTGTCTATGACGATAGTGGTGTCTTGACTTATCTTCCGATCGATATCTCTTTTCTAGCTTCTTGTACAACCGTGCACCGCTTGCATGTTTTTTTGAACTGATACAAGACGGAGAGTCAGCGAAGCCTGCTGGAGCGGGTACTATATCTGGTGTAGCATCAGCATATGACTCCTGTGTAAAAAAAAGTATATCGTAAAATGTAAAAAAAATAAATGCTTATTTATTGAACTCACCTAAAAAAAGAACAGTAATAAGTTCATGGGAAAATATAAACTTACATCTGTATGAGACGTCCTAGAAGCTCTGCTGTCATGGTCGTGTGAAGCAGTTACAATATGAACCTCCTTTCCGCAATGTAAGCAGTGTGCTTTAGCTTCTCCGTCAGCGCCGACCAGACTATGCTCCGTTTGTTCTGAATAGAATACAGAATCTGAACCAGGAGAAACGGAGCGCAGTGACTCTGCTGAGGCCGCCTTTGCAAATTTTCCTTCTGTTGATTGGAGTTCAAAAACTTGTCAATGATGCTTTGCCGATTTCCCGCATTTAGCTTTCACAGCTGAATGTATCGTATTAAATTTGGAAAAAACTAACAGACGTAATTGTATAATAAACTGAATTTTGATGTTTTTAAAATACCTTTATCCTGTTTTCTATGATGTCTGGGTGATGTTGTTGGGCTCTTGATATATCGCAATGGAGTGAGTCTTGATCCTGCACTGACTAAAGTTCTTGTAGTTTCAATGTCTTCTGCTTCGAGAGAGCTCATACAGGGTACTGTTGGTATTGACTGTTTTCTTCGTGGTAAACTTCCAGGTAAAGAAATGCTTTCATTGGATCCGCTTTTTCGTCTCGGTCTTGCGCTACAAGTTATTGTTACAGTAAGATATTAAAAATATATAAATAAACGTAAAGTAAGGTTGTATTATAGCTTTAAAATAAATCTAAGTATTTATATTAGTCATTTTTGGTTTCAATTATTATTCTTATTATAATCAATATTACCTGTAGCCAGAATGATTGCTTGATGTTGGTGATTTCGCAGTATTATTGGCACTGGACTTTCTCCGTGGGCTATCTCGCAACCTTCTGTGTTTTCTGGGCGAGACATTACCATTGCCGGTACCTGAAAAGTTGTAAATACATGAAATAATTTATTAACGTTGGATTACGGATAATAGTATTTTTTCTTGTATTCTTCTTTGTGATTATACTCTAAAACTAGGTACACATATTTAAATTATAAGAAAAAATTTAATTCATATTAAAACGACAAGACATTAATATTATTAATTATGATATATTAGGTATCTAATACACTACGAACCGTTCTTTCTGTACTGTTCACTTGAATCATCAGAAGTGGGTATATTTAAATGTAGCTTCATGTTTGATGTTCCTTCTCTTCTATCATAGTGTTGTAGTCTGTGGTTCATATCAACTGTTTTGCTTTGTGTGGGGCTTTTGGCTTTTAACTTTGTTCTTTTAACATATCTTTCCCGCTCAACGGGGCGTTTAGAGTCTGATTCTTTTTCTTTTGGCAGTTTTTCTTTAAATGATTTTTCTATATCTATAGGTTCTCGCGGTGATGATTGTATGCTTCTAGGTTTTTCTACAAAATGCGTTTTCTTTTTTCTAGATTCAGGTATTTTTTCCTCCATAGGCGATTTTGCAGTTGGAGATTTGAAGGCTGCCCTCTCAGTGCGAGAACTACTATCTATTTCTTTTTCTTTTTTGCCCCAATCATCTTGTGACGTTGAAATTGAATCGTCACAAGATTTAGAAAACTCTAGAGTAAACGCTTTCTTTTTTCTTCTCTTATCTTCTGCTAACCATGCTTTTTGTCTATTTGTGGATCTGTATTTTTGTGAATGTTTGTAAGCTGGAATAATTTAAAATAAAATAAAGTACATAATAAAAATTAAATACTGTAAGAAAACACAAGTAATAACGCTATTATCTTACTTAATCCACCGTCATCATCATCCTCCACAGGACTTTCGTAATAACCTGAAGATGAATAATGAACGCTTCTTTCATCGTCCGATAAAGAACCCTGTAACGAAGGCGATACAAACGATTTATCTAAATAATATTTGATAATGGACATGTCTAAAAGTGGTTCCCATTGTACAATAAATTCAAAACGATATTATTTAAATCTAAGAGGATAGGATTCGAATATTGTAACTCAATCAAATAAATCGCATAAATTTTAAAGCCCCTGATTTGTTGAAAAATGTTGTTTAAGTTTTCTTATAATCGTCCCAACTCTTAACTTCCCTTCTCTCAAAACTAAACTCCTTTATTCTTCTTTAAATTAATGAACAATGTGTTCTTCTTCATTCATTTAAAAGTAAGAGAAAATTAGAGCACACAAGTTGAATGCCATTAATGTTGTAATTTTGCCATGTCACATCTGATATTACATTATAACCATTTTTTAATTGATTTAATAGCATAATTCTAGCATGTCTCCCACTCATTACTTACTTTATGAATATATGTATTTCTTGTATCTTGTACCTTGCCGGTTACATTTTTTTGGAATATAAAAGCTTATATATATATATATAACAAGTGGGCATTTTCGTAAGCAATTTATGATTATTATACAATAATTGGAATATGTTAAATAAATGTCTTCCTACCATCACTTTAGGCACTAATTGTTCCTTGAGTTCGTAACTTTTGTCTTCTTTAACTTTTTTTGCATCTAATTTTTGTTCCTTATCATTTGCTTCATTTTTTTCTGGCATTTCTTTTATTTTTTCTATATGATTTTTTTCACTACCCTCAGTAACATTTGGATGTGATCCACCTATGCTGTAGCTGCCGCTTGAACTACTTTTGCCACTTATCACATCTCGTGTGGACGTGCTCTGAAAATTATGTTAATAAAATTGTAGAATATAAAAAATAAGAATTAGTACTTATGAGGTTCATGCAAACGTAAATTTTCTGTACTCTTATTTCCTGTCATCTGATTTACCGATACCTATAACTAAAAACACATAATTATGTTTATCGTTTGAAAGTAAAGGTTTCTGTGTCTTATACACCGCAACTCGGTCTCTAACTACAAAATAATATATTCCAAAATTGCTCTCCCCTCCTACATTGCCCTTCGTGACAATTATTCATTAATTCCATGTGTAATTGTCATTTTACCAGTGCAGTAAAGTATAATTAGCTTACCGGTTTTGATGCTTCTTCCTTACTTTTAATAATTTCAGTCTTATTTCTCCTAATATGTTCGACGGCTGGAGTTATGTCTGATTTTACTTCAAATCTGTCAGCACTACTTTTAGATATTCGCTCCGGTAAAGGCAGTGGAGGTGAAGATAAATGTGGTACTATAAAATCATCACTTATTTCTAACGGCGGTGATAAACATGGCACTATTAAATCTTCTGCTACATTATCAGTTTTTGTTGATGAATAAAGGCTAGATGCACTTTCAAAAGATGATCCTTCCTGTGTTTTATTATTATCTGTATCTGAAAAAATACACATATCTGTTCAAAAAAATAAAAAGTGAATGAAAATTTTCACTTGTAGATTCAAGCAATACGTACGGTGATTCTGATTATTAACATTACTTTTTTTCGAACTGTCAGAATTTGCAGTTACGTAATCCTCAGTCGTAGTAGTGCTTTCAGATACGTCTGTATTCAATTTTCCAGAATCGGTCCTTGCCAAACTTGTTTCACTACTTGCAGTTTTTGCTAAAGTGGGTTCTGAAGGAGATTCTAATATTTGACTGGGTATAGTGCCATTTGGTTCTTTTGGTTGAGCTTTCTTTTGCAACTCTCGTCTTCTAGAAGGACTAAGAGCTCTCTCTCGTTTTTTGTTAATAAAACTAGCTGTTCGTTTGAATGGGACATCAGATAAATCTACACTGGGATGTGTTATAGCAATAGCAGGAGTGTGATTTACTTTTGGAGATGCTTGTGGGAATATTGTTTTTGATACTGTTGGTTGTTTTGTGATAGGTAGTATTACGTTGGGAACAACAGCAGGTGGTGACAGCGAAGATCGAACGTGTACCGAACTTGAACTTGAGGTGTCTAATTTATTTCTTGGTGATGTCGGTGACTGACTCTGAAAATAAAATAGTATCATAAATATTATTTAATTCTCAAACACACAATAAATTTCATAATACTTACTTGAGATGCATCAAATTCTTCGTCTAAGGCATCGGTATCCAATGAAGATCGTTGTTGATGTTGCAATAGTAAAAGTTGTTTTCGTCGTGATGTTGGAGTTAATAAAGCTAGTGCACCTGGTGAAGCTGCTAAAGAACTAAGGTCCGAAGAACTGAAATATTTTTTTTTATTTTTCGATATATAATTTTTTTTTCTAAAATTATTGTATAGTCCACCAATTAAAAAACATACCTTATGACAGTTCCATTATCAGTACCAGAATCCACTTGTAAGACTGTAGTTTGGGATTCATTCCACATACTATCAGAATGGTCCCTGAAATTTGTTAGTATTCACAGTAATATGTCTAAAGAAATCATCAAAGTAAGAAAAATCACTGACAATTTATTATTGTTATTTGTACCTGCTAAAATCAACAGTGAGCGACTCGTTAGATGCACAAGGTGATGTTTTTTCTAATGGAGCAAGAATAGTAGTTACATGATTAGAAATAATAGCTCTCTTAACTTTCTGATCTGCATCAGTTTCCTGATGTATTGGATCTGGCGAACTTGGACTTGATTTTGCAGTACTGTAAAAATTGTACTCATTAGCAAGTAAACATCACAAAACACTGATATCTTTTTTAACAATTATTTTACCTATTTACAAAATAATAAAACATGTAACTTGTTACTATTAAGACGATGTGTCTATTTGACTTATTTATTCTGCCTGTTTTCTTAATTTTTATAATTAAAAAAAATAACAGGAACTGATTTTTTCGTCATTCTCTGTTACTTTTAATTTTATAATAAATAACAGTTAATTATTACTACTTAATTATTTTGAATATAATCTTTGTTATTTAAATGCGTAGAATAAATTCAGCTGACAAGGTCAAAAGGTTAAAGAGGTAGATAAGATAAGAATGTGTGTCTAGAAGAACTATATCTAAAAGATATTCAGGCAATCTAAAACTAATGATTTCGTTAATATGTATTCCTGTCAAAGAGCTACGTAGAAGTTACTCAAAAAGCAAGTTTTAATGCGTCAGCATGTAGTCAAATTCTATTTCGTGCATACCTGTTTTCGGTTACTTCATCCTTATTAATTGTTTCCGTTTTCTCTTCAAAACTTACGCTTCGAATTCTAAATGGTTCATGCTTGTAACTAATATATTTTTCATGAAAATCTTCATATGGCCCATTTCCGTCTGACGAACTATCAAGAGAATTATGCAGATGAGAATGAATGAAAGCTAGGCATCCATAATCTACGCTTGAAGTTATTATTATTCCAAAGCATAAACATAACTTACTGTTACTTCATCTTCAAGATCAAGCAAGATAAACTGTTTGAATGGATGATAAGTGAATGTTTAAATAATGTGCACTGAAAAATTGGTGCTGTAGTTGACCTAATAGTTGCTATAATTGTCTAGGTAGGATATAATAAATCTTAAAATAAGTACACATACCTAAATGATCCATCAGGCTCAAACCCAAATATACCTTCATCTTTGATTGGAGTTTGAGCATAATTCTGACCGATGTATTGCTTATACTTTGATTCTCTTTCGCGGTCTTCTCTGATTATATTTTCTTGGCTAGTTGACATAACTATTGGAGCATCTTTAACGCCGTCACTGCTTGCATTTATTTCTACTTTTCTGCTAAAATAATGTTTATGTTTAATGATAATGAATGTAAAGTAATGAATATTATATGTTGTATTGTCAAATTTAACTTACGCATCCAAAAGGATTTCTCCCTCAGACATGGTTTTCTGTAACATTCTTTTATTTTTTCTTCGTAGAGTAGTGAAAGGTATAGCTTCTTCGTCAGGCCTTGGTTCAAAATCAATGATTATTTCCTTCTCGTTTTTCTCACTGTCATCCGTTGTTGTGGCAGAAGTTTCTGTAGATGGCTCCGATTGGAATGTCGAAGTTTTTGATAGTGGATGAGAAGAATTTATAGTTTTTTGAGAAGCATCACTAGTACTTTTTGATAAAATTGATCTTAAAGACCGTTCTCCTTTGGCTTGTTTAGCAATTTCTTGCTGCAAATATTCTAAATTTCTTCGATTTAACGCCATACTCTTTTCAATATTATCCATATCATCATCAATGGTATCATCTCTATCACTCTCATGAATGAATTGAAAATTTTGTTGAAAATATTCCTGGGCTTGTCGTTGTAGAACACTTAGTTCAGAGGATTTATCTATTTGTGAAGATGATGCTATGGATTTTACAGATGAGGATGTAACGTCATCTGAATCACCTCGCATTAAAGGTGACGTTGGACTAACTGCTGTCGGTGAACGTGGTGATCTAGGCGGTTCTTCAGATTGAGTTCTGTGTAGTTTTTCATGATCTAGACCAATAATGCTATAAAAGAAAATAAATTTTGTTAATCACAAATGATAATAATAATAATGAAAGAAATAGATAAATAAATTATTATTTTCATTCGAAAGAGTCATAGTCTCAGACATGAATAAGACGTCATACATCTTCACTAAATTATAGGGACATTATAAACTAGATGATGTAGTTTATTTTATACAAGTACATACAACAACTTCATCCGAAACGTTTGGTAAAGACGTACAATAAACAGACTTGTTGACATTTAAAATTTTTTGATTACAATGTCTTGATAGAGGTGCTGTTAAAATGGAACAAAAGCAAAGCTGAGGACCAAAGGACATGACCGTAACATCAGTTCGGGATATATAATCATGTACAATCGTGATTTTAACGTGTGTGTATTCTTCTCCAGTAATTGGGGAATCCACACAAAACTTCAACAGCTCAGGGAGTAGGGATCTACCGAGAATCAGCACTGCACGGGATTACTATCCCGAGTCAGTATAAGCTGAGCCGTTTGTTTATGATCATAAGTATTTTGGGCTATTAAATTTTTATTATTATTATATAATCTAATGGTGACTGAATGATTCATACTTATTAATGTTTGTTGAAACATCACATT
This sequence comes from Calpodes ethlius, assembly GCA_018251375.1. Taxonomy (NCBI): domain Eukaryota; kingdom Metazoa; phylum Arthropoda; class Insecta; order Lepidoptera; family Hesperiidae; genus Calpodes; species Calpodes ethlius. The sequence continues at coordinate 7,611 of DWPA01002851.1, forward strand.
GTCCTTCATGGCCGGCTAACCGATCTCCGCCCACCTCTGAGAACGATTTTGTCAATCTCCTAGCTCCAACTGTGTACCCATTGGTTTGAACACCAGCTGCTACCATCTTCACCTGCAATTCGTTAGCAATTTGAAAAAGTGCATATAATTATTTGAAATATAATTAATTAATTTTAATTAAAAACATAGATACCCTCTTAATTGTTCTCGGACTAAGAGATAGATAATTAGGTGGCAGAGGTTTTCTTCCTAAACATACTTCTGTTTGTGTCGCTTGTGTCCTCATTACTCCTTTTTTAATTGAATCTGAAATATTTAATTCTTTTTAGGCAATATACTTTAATAATATTAAAAACGGTTATTTTAATACAAGACTTAGAACCCCTAGGTTAGTTGATGCAATATAAAGTTGTACGTATACACTAGTACCGTGAACTTAACATCGCCGATATGCACAATTTTTGGCAATAGAAAGGACGTGTGAACTGTATTTAATTAAATATGCATTAGCACTAATTCCTCCATTATGATAACGCTCTAATGAACAGCTATGAAACTCACTGTTAATAATAGTAAATATTACCTAAGACAAGGACTTTTGGTTGCTCCGTTTGTGGAGGTCGTTGCACTGGTGGAGGATGAGTTGTCATCGGCATTGGCGGGGGATAGTGAAGCGGGGCGGGCGGCTGTCCCGGCAAGTACTGAGGGTACGGCGGGAATGGCTGGAACATTATTGGCAGTGTCGCGTACGGCTTGTTCTCTGGCTGTGAATTAAGATATTTCAAGATTTAGACCTATTCTAAATTTAATTTGACATGCTTACCTATAATTATAATTATCTCGAGATCTAGATACTTAGGGATATAAATTTGAATTGTTGTATGTTACTCGTTAAATTCATTGTTAGTTACAGGCGGTTAGGGTGTATTGGAATAATCTCTTTCTTCCTTTCTTAGTTTCTTGTCTTTCTTTCTTTTTTTTCTATCTTTCGTTTGGTTGAAATACTTATACCGGAAGGAATGTGTATTTTTGCCGTATTCCTTTCTAACTTTCTTTCTCTTTGATTATTTTTTTTAACGCATAGTGACCCAGATGTTTATCTATGACCGATAAAACATACCTTTATGACTCGTCCATCAAGCAATCGTTCGCAGTCTCTTCTGAACCTGTTCCCGCTAACGGCGGCCGGCATCACGGAGTCATCAAACGTCGTGAGAGTGTGCGATCGTGCGAAGGACACGTGCTTAGTTCTGAAATTTAAAATCAGAACACATTTTTAATTTTACCGAAAAGCCACTTTGTACTCCAAATTCAACCGTATTTCAATCTGTCAAAGGGTAATTTTAAATTGGCATTTCTCAACGTTCTATTATCTATCTATATATATAAAAATGAATGTTTGTCTGTATGTCCTTTATAGACTCGTAAACTATGCATTTGATCATGTCATTGTGATAATCTTAAGCAAAATTGTTGTGTATGAGCCCACGAAGGTTTCTAAGTTTCGACAAATTTTCGACAGATGGCGCCACTGTGATTACCTTATTTTAGTTTTTGGCGTAGCAACGCGCGCAGGGTTCAGCTAGTCTTTAATAAATGTATTTGTAACGTGTAACCAGATGGACTGACGACCCGAAGAAGACGGCGGGTATTCGCTGGATGCAGAAGGCGCAAGACCAGTCTGAGTGACGCAAATTAGGGAAGGCCGATCCAGCAGTGGATCTTCAAAGGCTGATAGATAGACATATAACGTGTGATCAGCAATTTTCCTCCATGTAAATTTTATCTATAATAAATCTCATTGGTCGAACCATTGTTCTCCTCGGATTTTACTGTGCGCGTCTTTAAGAAACCAGTGAAAAGAAATCTTCACTTACCGTCAGGCGGAATGGACTATGTTAGGAATTATCATCGGATTTGATTGCAATCATGTACGAAGATGTTTTTTGATTGTGGAGGCCAATTTAAATGTCAAATGAACTTCGCTTGTTCTTAGATGAAATATTTCTATATTTGATTAATACAGGTGACGTAAAAAGCGAGCTTAATGTACAGTGCACTCTCTAATAGCTGACTTTTGGCGATATGTAAGTATCAGTAGCTTAGAAAACTAGCTTTGATTTTTGATTTCGTGCATAAAGTCATAAGTGAAATTTTCGTTACTTCAAGTTTTTTTACAAAAAAGAGGTACTTTTGACGTGATCTTTCGGGTTTTATATTCACGTACATATGTAAAACTTAAATAAATATAAATTTGTTCAATATCATTGGTAATTTGGAAATGCTTATTGTGTATATAATTTGTCAATTATTATATCGCCTAAAATTTATGTAAAGTTAAAGAGTTTAATTCACAAAAAAAAAGATTATCCTCGATAGTTTACTTAGGAGAGTGGACATATGTCATCTTAATGCCTCAAAAATGATTTATTTTATATTTTCCACTTCCCTAATCAATTTTAAATATTAATATCTTTTTTAGTACCACACAACCACAAACACAAAAAACCATTCACCATTACAACATTCAAAAAAGGAATTTCAATTTGAATTAAGAAAAAAACTCAAAAAAAATAACAAAAACATTGACGTAATTATTTAGTCGTCAAAATTTCTTCGTTCTATTTTCAAATTTCTATGTATCCAATGAATTAATTCGTATATTCGGAAGTGTCTATACATTTGTACGATCTATATTAGGGTAAGTATTATACTATGTGGAACTATATTTATTAGGCCAATTTTTTACTGTCGCATTTACCTATGGGGTGGTATTGTCAGTGGTGGCGGTGGCGGCGGGGGTGGTATTGGAGTGTGTGCAGGGCAGCTGGAAAGAAAAAAAGCTATAAATAAGTGCACTATGGTTTCATGGAGTTTATTTTATGCAATATGACGGTACATTGAAATGATCAGAAAAGAAAACTAATATAAAAAATAGGTATAAGAATATGAATGAAAATTGTGTACAAATATATATGAAGTTCTCGTTATTACAACCCATAATTGTCCCAATGCTGGGCTCAAATCTCCTCTCACGGGGTAAGGGGTATAGGCCATAGTCCACCACGTTGGCCAAATGTAGATTGGCAGACTTCACACGCCTTCGAGACAGTTATAACTGTCAGCATTATGGTTACATTTGTGTCTTAAAAAATAACCTTATAAAGCAAATTTTATTCCTTTTTTTATTTTCTTTGATTTATTCAATGTATTGTCATCGACTACTAAACATAAAACTATTTGGATTCCAATCGATGTAGATTCACGGATTAGGTAATTATACATAAGTTGACGTATATTCTTCACTATTTGAATATCAGACAGTTGCGGTAACTAAATTAAAATATTAAACTCTACTTTAAATTCTAATGCTTCGTCATATTAATATTTGACACTAAAACCAGAAAATATTTATTACTTCTTTCCGAATGTAGGCACATCAATATTATAAAAGTGACAAAAACAATCTATTCATAGAACATCAAATAACTGCAGAAAAAATTTATGAATTTATTTATTAATTCACTTAAGATATTTTTGAAATATTTTAACGTTGTAAATACTAGGCAACCAAATTATAATAGACGTTGTTACCTACAAAAGAACATTTAACATAATTTTCGACTAGTAATTGCGAAAAGAAACAAGTAGTCTAACAGGGAAACATTTGACCTTTTCTTTGAACCGTTCTCCACATAAACTAATGAAAGGGAAAGATAAATGAAGCACCAGTAACAATGTAAGACCATTACACGTGTTGAGGATCTGATAATCTAATCTTCACTCTTCCTCAAGATGACCCGAAACTGAGCAGTTATGATTTGGTGAGATGTTTATTAGATAATAATATAAGTAGTTAAAGTATCTATCTCTAAGATCCAGTTGCAAAACGAACTTTGAAAATTAACACTCCTTTCAATTGTTCATTACCAGTCAGTTGCACAAAGTTGTTCACTAAATATACATAATCGTAAAATAATAATCGTTAAAATATCACCTAAAGATGTTTTGTGCAACGATTTAATAAAGCATTACGGCTTAAGGGAGTGTTAATATTTAAAGTTCGTTCCTATAACACATGTAGAATAACAAACAAAAAATGTGTATGAAAATGTTTATATCTAATATTAATCTCATTGTGACAACCCTACAGAGAATGTTTTAAATTAAACTAATTGATGATTGATATACTTCAGAGTGAATATAATAATACTTTTAATTTTGATAACAAATTATAGTCTGAATTTTGATTACCAAATGGCTAAATGATCTATAATTGGATCCACACTCAGGGTAAATATTCTTATAAATAGGTATATGTATAACAAAAGTTTTCTATTTGGTAAATGTGTGTTTTATTCACGACACTGGGAATCCTTATAAAAAATTACATTTACATTTATTTTCTGTTTTATTTTGTCACTTCGGATTATCATATTTTTCCTTCACAACGTAAAGACATAAAGTGTGAATAAATATAATACAACGATATAATCCAATACAGATAATTGTAAGTAGGTTAGGTTAGGTTAGATTATAATAAATCTAAAAAGACTTACGGAATTATTGACGGGGGTCTAGGTAATGAGCCTCCTCGGCTGACAGACGCGATTTGGTCCACATTGTAATTTTGGGGCCAACCCGCGTTATCTTCTATTACCGATCTGAAATAAAATTCAGAACCTTTTACACAAGGGTACTCACGTTATACAACTGATCTTGCCTACGAAAATACAATACATTAATTTCGAAACAATTGACGAATGTATTTACTCATCCACCTGGAATATCAATATTAATACTTCATTGAATCCATCTCCATTGAAATTGATACTGTACTGTACCTTAATTCGAAAACAGAATTTCAATATCATACGTCTAGCTTATCGGCATATAATCCAACATAATGGAATATAGGTATTGTAGATAACCTATACACTTCGGTAGTTCAACTAAGACTTGCTAACTTGAACACCGTAAACCAAATACACTCAAAATTTAATAGTGATTCTACTAGCACATCTTGATTGGCTATCCATCTCTGAGAATATCAAATTTGAAGTATTAATAATGTCAGTAATATTGGTATTACCTTTCATGATTCTGCAAGGATATCTCTTGAGGTAAAATGACTCGGTATTTTTAATGGTGGTACCCTATGTTTCTAATGCCGATGGACAGTATGTAGTGACCACTCAAAATTAGTTGGTCCAATCATTTGGGCACGGAAGCATTCAAGAAATTTCAGTTTTAATGGTCAAACATCAAATTATCGATCTTAGTAGCTTACGTTTTGTAATTAATCATGTCAATAAATTAATACGTTAAAGAAAGGAAAAATGCGCATTTAAATTGCAAAAAAATTAGTAACTGTACTGTTTACCATTGAGAAGTTATCTCGTTTAAAGCTCTTCCTAAGTAAAGTATCAGGTCATACTTCTCATAATGCATAGTAATCGGAACCAAAGCAATTTCATAGGATAAGAGGAAATAATTTTATTTTTGTATGACTTGACTCAAACAAACAGAAACAACTCAACAAACATTGCAAGTTACATGAAAGCTTTTAAATAATCAGCAGTATACCAACATTTTGCTAGAAATTACAATCTGATTGTAATGCACATGGACGTGTAAAGGGGAAAGGAGTTGAAGTTGGAGGAATTAAGTGAACTCCTTAAATATGTTAGGTAAACATACAGTGATCTTAATATTTATATTGGATGTTTTTCAATTTTATAAAATCTAATTCTTACTGTGGCCACTCCATCCGGGTGAAGTCTTCATCCTCAGGCATCCAGGTGTAGCGTTTGGGGTCAGGTTGGCTGCAAACTGACCGCGGCCGTCGGCGGAAGTATGAACACTCCAGATCGGCGTCGTAGGCGCAAACCTCGGGCGGGGCGGGGGTTGGTTGACCAAACCTGACAAGGTTTTATGATTAAATTTAAGAGTGACTGACAGCTAGTTGCAGAAATAAACTTTAAGTATTAACACTACTTTAAATAATAATGCTTCTTTAAATCGTCGCATAGAAGACCACTAGGATATATTGAAAAAAGAATATTGTTAAAGTATTTATTATCATAGTCTATGATTATTCTGTGGTTTAGCCCACGTGATCCCAGATTATCGGATTATCGTTTTCTTAATGACAGTAGCGTTTTCTGAAAATTGTTAGTATCAACTCAGAAAACTGCGTGGGCTTCAACACAACAAGTTTTATATAGTACACCGGGTGGTATAATAATATTAATCGACAAATAATTACTATAGATAGCAAGCAAAAAAACTTTATATATTTAATAATATTTTTTATTGAAATAATAGTATTTAAGTTACCTAAACTTTCGAATATTAATTAAAGAAACTCTACATATTTATAATTTGATTGCTACAAAAAATACCCTTATTTTATCGATTCATTTTTTGTATCATTCTCAATTCTATCATTATTTCCATACACTCACTAGTCACCCCAGCAATCAGCGCTAAAATGGGGACCATTAAAAAAACACATTTACAATGTGTTTGGCCTGTCAGGACTACAGAGGTGCTTACTATATCCAAAATAACACAACACAAATTAATACACCTACTTCACAATTAACAATAATACTTCATGTAGACTGTGATAATTGATAACTAAAAGATATTTTATTTAATTCACTCCATCTATTGTTCAACGCAAGAACTATTTACTGTTTAACAATCTATGCGGGCTAAAAGTTTCTCATTACGTAATATATTCTAGGGTTAGTTGTCGATTGTATAGAAGTAACCTCTATAAAAGTGGGGCATAATAAGAAAAAAAAACTTGTTACATGCAAAACATTACTTAATACCTCTTACCTGTTACATTTACAAATGACTTAAGTAATCGTAAAACTTTTATAGAAACATATATAAAAGTACGTGCATACAAAATTATACGTACTTCGAAACTTATTTCACCTTGTTTATTTTTTATATTCGCATTATACAGACTGTTCCTAAGTGGAAGAGGCCATTTCGAGGAGATATTCAGCGACTTGATTATAACGAGGGCATTATTCTCCACATTCCCAAGAGATAATCCCGCGGGAACGACAGCATTACCTGGGATACCGCTGAATGGGCGCATAGTCGGTGTTGAGATTCTCATCTGAGGGCACACGCCGCCGGACGCACACGGATAGAAATGATGCTCTGAAATTAAAAAAATATATGTCACTAGCTGAACCCTGCGCGCGCTGCTACGCCAACACGAAATGACATGGCAATATGACACATATCCACTGAAATTACAGTGGTGCCACCTGTCGAAAATCGGTCGTACCAACTCAGAAACCTTCGTGGGCTTATACACAATAACTTTTTGATAAAAATCGTCACTTGATTAAATGTATCGTTTGCAATTCTATAAAGGACATACAGATGAACATTCATTTTTAAATATAAAAAGAAAAA
>DWPA01002852.1:0-15056 GCA_018251375.1 Calpodes ethlius
CATGGTACCATGGTATTGGACTTAGTAACTGTATTAATAATGTTATTTTTGAAATGGCCACATATATCCTTTTATGTACACCTGTTTTAAAAATCTATAATTAGATTCGTAGAATACTATAAACTTACTTCAGCTCCACCTTTAGTTTGGAAATAAATGATTGTACCTAAAAAGGTGAGGTCAAATTTTTCAAATTTGGAATATATATCCTCAATTTGTACAAATGTTTATACGTGACTAAGATTTACCGTTACGTAAATATTACTGCGTAAAAACTTGCCCTAACTTTGCCCTAAAAATGCACGATAATAGGAGGCAAATACTGAAGAGAACAGTGGGAGTATAGAATTTTAGGTTCAGGTTTTTTTGTATCCAAAACGAGGGAAGTGGAAGGTTAGAGGCAGCTTTTGGTTAAATGGGCATGTCAAAGTTTGAAACAGTTGCCAAGAAATACGGGTACGTTTCACGGTAAACTTACCCCAGCACGCTACAGCCGTGAGCAAAATCCACCGGTACGCAACAAACGAGCGAAACGTTAATTTCCTTCTATGGTTATTTGTTTTGTCTCCGTAATGAGCGGGTGAAGTTGTGCAACGTGAACTGGAGTCATATCCACCTATAACTAAGTCGCTGAGAACGGATTTCCTCTCATATTGTGACCTGCCAGACTATGATTTGACATAGCGACAAATTTTAGATCAGCAGTTTTCATGCTATGTTTTCCAGATATTTTTCTTTGCCGAAACAGAATGTCATTATTTACCGATATAGTATTCTTTTTCTTCTTCATATATATATAAATTAATGTTTGTCTGTATGTCCTTAATAGAATCGTAAATGATACATTTAATCATGTTATAATCTTTAGCAAAGTTGTTGTATATGAGCCCACGAAGGTTTCTATGTTGGTACGAGCAATTTTCGACAGGTGGCGCCGCTGTCATTCCAATTAATTAGTTCAGATATTATTTCATTCAATCATTCATTCCCTTTTTCATCTGTTTTCTTAAAGATTCATTTATACATTTTTCAAAGATACACGACATCAAACATTATTGATTTAGCCATTCATCGGTTAATTCATTCATTCTCTCATACACTTGTTTATATTTCAATTCGTTCATTCTCATTTATTGCTTAAAGTTTTGACTCGGATTACAGTACCATCTGTGCATCCCTTAGATCTGAAGGCAGGGGAAAAATATAACTGAGCTATAGCTCATAGCCTATCGGCTCATCTTATTACTTTAGGTTTGAAACTACGGATGTGTATTTAACAAAAGATTCAACTCCACTTTCATTCTGAGTGTCAACTTATTCCTCTGGGCTTACTTTCTATATGTTTGAAAACTATCAAAGTCGGGTAAAGATATATGTTCATGGTATATCATTATCTGTTTATTTTGTTGATATAATATTTTTTACTAATAAAATAGTCATTTTATTATCTCCTCTTTCTCTCTTCTAATTTACACGTTTATGAAGCTCTCTATTCTGTATACAATCACGAAAAATATAATCAACTATTCTACGAAATGTACAATGTGTAGTTAGATAAATTTATTAACGTACCTTGTTACATTTCTATTCACAAGAAGTCCTAATTCTCTAATCTCACTCTGAAATTACGACTGCTTTCGCGGTGTAAATAATTACATTGCAAAGATTGATATTTCAACATCGCTATAAATTCGAACGTTTAGTGGTGACCAGAATTGTAGAATAAATAATGAAACGAGAAATGTTACTGCAAAATTTGTGATAAAATCTTTTAATTCAAAATCTTATTGAAATAACTGCCGTTTTTACTGTATTTGTCATAAAAAGCATGCCAAAGGACTTCAAGTACCGCTTTTTCCATCTATCTGAGAGTGAGATTTGTCTGTTTATAAAGACTCAGATCCATCTTAATGAACCAAAAAAATATATTTATTTAATATGTAGGATAGGTAAAAAAAGTTTTATTAGGAATATATTCTACTGCTCAATCGGCATGTAGTAAACTTGGGGAGTGTACTGTTTGTGTTAACGGTTACTCTATTGCTAACTTTGAACTTATTTCAATCGTATCAAAATTTGAAGAATCAGATCACCACATTTTCTATTGTAAGTATAAAAGCCATTTGAATCTACATTCAAATTAAAGTTATTGTTGATTAAGATTATTTAGTCAACTAATACACAGAGTACTTTGAATTTTGACAGTTTTATTTCATTAAAAGTTTTAGCTATTGTATAAAATAGTTGATAAGTAATTACTTCAACATGAGTCAATATAGCTAACACACGTATATACATATATATGTTATAGTTTTTTCTTTAGATTGTTCTTTCTTATAACAACAATCTTTTGTTTTCGGCATTTTATTACAGTTTACGCACCAAAAACTATACGTCGGGGCCCTTCTATAAATATCGTTGGCGGTATATCGAGCGATTAATTGGTTTTTCTTTACTATAAATTGTGATAGAAGAGCTTATTTAACATGGAGTAGTGTTATAATTATTTTAACTTTATTATTATGTGCCGTAAGTACTAAAATCGAATGTCACCTTCTAGATTGTAGAATTGTGAACCGCTATAATTTTGGTAGTTGGAATCAGAGAATCAGAGCTGTTAGAATCAAGAATTATTAGTCAGCAAATGTAAAGGAATTAAATATAAATCGTTGATTAAATCGTGCCAGGTAACGAATTGGGCGCACGAACGTCAAAAGCTTCATATGAGAAACAGGGGTATGCCTAATGGTAGCTGCACTAAACTGAGGCACAGACGGAACTTAGCCTCAAAGAGGTCGGTAGATGAATGATTACGTTGCAAAGCTGGTTAATTCTCGACGTATTACTTAATCTTATTTGTGTATGTAGGTAACAACAAATTATTGTGGATAATAATTTTATTACAAAGACCCTGGATGACGGAGCTTTGCTCGGTATGTTTTTTAAGTACATCATGTTTTTTTAGAATTGTATTCACTTATAAGAATGTAAATTATAAATAATAAATAAATATAAATAAAATATGAATAATGTTTTTTTGATCTTAACGATATAGATAATAAATAAATATATTTTATCTTACAAAAATGAACCTATCTGGGGACATTTATAAAACACAAATGCTTGTCCCAACCAGGAATACAATCCGGGACCTCTTGTTTCTCAGGCACGATTACTACCAACTGGGCTATGTCATGGAAACATCATTAGGGTAGTTTTGTCAGCAAGACTGCATGTTTAGTGGCATTCTTTACTACTCAATTGGAGTGTACGGATAATTTATTGAAATATTAGTTATTCATTGTTAAGTTTGAAGATATTTAACGACTGTTTGATGCCCAAACCACAAATCGTACGCTCGAGATTATGCTTAGCGTCCAACGCTAGTAAATGGACCATAAGATAATTTTGAAATGAAAAATTGAAAATGATTTATTTCGCAGACCATGCATCACATATATTTGGATTTGAAGTCCCCACACCAGGATTTCGTGAGTGATGGGAAATTATTATCAGCCCACTCGTTGGCTTCAATCACACAAGAAAAAAAAATAAAAGAAAAAGATAAATGTATTTTGTTATAACTAAGATTGAAGGCGTTCACCAACGACATATATTCTTTCTTTCTTTCTTTTCACCTATGTCCAGCAGTGGACCTTTAAAGGTCATAGAAATATAAAAATAAAATATAAAAATATATTCTTTATTGATAGGGTATTATTAGCGATTAGTGAAAGACGAATAAATAATGATATTTTAAGTAGATTCACGAAGTAATGTACATATGTGGGAACGAGCCATAAGAAGCCGGTAATCGTTGTATCCTTGAGCTGTCGAACTAACAGAAATTTTAAATATTTTTCTACATAACATATCTTTTGATTAGTTACTATTCATTAGAGAGAAAAACAGAATTCCCATAGTATCCAAAACAGAAGACTAAATGAAGAAAGAAATTGTTCTTGGGTTTAATAAAATACTTATTAAATGTAATATATTTTATCGATTACACAGTCCCCTGGTAATAAACTAATTCTAATTCATAAAGTTACTAGACGTTGTCCGAGGCTTCGCATACGGGTGAGAAAAGAAAAGCAATAAAAAGGTTGTCAATTCCTTTGTATCGCTGGTTGCTAGGCAACGCTTTGACACTTGAATTTGGCTAAAAGATACATCATAATCGATCTTTCCGCAGAAATGAGATTTTTATTCGCAGTGAAAAGTAGCCTATAGTAATCTTCCTCCCAACTATCTTCAAACCAAAAATCATATCAAAGCGACGAGGACAAACAAACAAACACACTTTTGAATTTATTATATTAAGATGGATTTACAAAATGATAATTATCAGAACTCAAATATATATTTCAAGTGCGTATTATGTGTTTAATTAGAGCGTAGTGATACGTTACTTCATTGATTTGATTAAAAAAATGATGCTGTAACAATACGAATTCCCAAACACATATGTATGAATACACATACATACATAATAAGTTCATACCCTTGCAGACAACACCCGCAATTAAGCCTAAAAACGCTTCATCATGCTTACTAAAAGCATCGTTTTCAACTCACTGTCATTACATGCTTATTATAACTGATACTAAAACTGACTCTGATGATAGACAAAAGCCACTTTTGATTAGAATCGATACAGGAATATATTTAATTCGGCTGTATAATAACTAACTCGGGTATAACGGATGTTATATCCGAAAGCGAATGTCAATCCGCAAGAAAATATATTTCCTAAGTGATTCAGTAAAATTATTTCTCGTTACAAAGTTTTTGTTATTCCAGAAATCGTGGTCAAAGTTCTTTAGAATACTTCTTAAGTATATTGAAGTCGGTCGTAGCCTGTGGCGGTCGGAGTTTTCGAACGAAAACCATTTCAAATTTGGAAGCCGATTAATCACCGCGCTGTTAACAGATAAAAAATATGAAAAGGTAAGGTTCTATTTTATCTATACCTACAGCCAATCAAAAGGCATGCATAATGAAGAGTCGAAATCGAATTCAATTCGGAGCAGTTGTGGCGGCCATTTTAATTGCGAATTTGGAATGAAACATCGCTTTCATTCAACGTTCATCATGTTTATACCTTGTGCGATGTTCGGTAAAAATTCGTAGTATTATATCCTTTGCACGTACGCAATACGGGGGAATTTTGCTTGTAACAGATTTCCATGACGCTGATATTTCGTCGCCGCTGTTCGGATATCTATCAACCGTCCCCTAGGACGTGCGATTTGTTCGTTACGAGCGAATATTTGCTTACATTCGATATTGCAATTTCGATCAGTTATATTTCCTATTTTAGTTGGTGTAAATATTTTTTTATACCAAGATTTGAAAAAAAAATTGCGTTCTAACTTTGCTAAGTCAACTCAAATGGTTAAAAAATTGTTATTCTCATAAGAATCATGTATTCACTTACATGAGAACTTAGCACAGAAAACAATAATTCACATCACAGCATGCAATATTCTCTATAATATATTCACCTACAAAAAAACCTTAATTACTTTTCATTATATTAATACCACTAACTCTAAGATCTAAAATACTAAACAAAACTAATAATAATGATGTACATTACTTCGCTATTAAAATCGTTATATACTAATCATCTTCTCTTCTTCAAATCAATCTTCTCTTCTGAGTCATATTCTTCTTGGTATTTTTTTCACCGTTGCTTTTGTGATGCCTTGTCTATAGTTCTGTTTGGCGATGTTTCTTTGTAAATACTTTCATAAAATTTACCATGTAATATTTCTCCAGGTTATTACAATTGTAATATTGTTAGAGAGGTTCATAGCTTACCATTTCCTCAATGTTTATTTCCACCATCCGTTAACCATCTACCACCATTTATTGGCAGTTAAAATAAAATAAAATAAAACTACAAAAGTTATTACTTTTAAAACATCTACCACCGAAATTACCACAAATTCTCGTATATATTTAAACAAGTATCCGGCCGAATATAATTAGAAGTTTGGCGAACTCGACGAATAAGTACTTATAAAAATGTTTTCTCCTTCTTGAAATACGACCTACTCCACAGTTTTCCAATTTCATTTATTCTAATTTTTACGCCCCAGAAATACTTTATGAGTGTTTTGGGTAATGACTTTTAATTTAGTTTTGTATTTATTTTGTTTTCACGAACGTCCAAAGTTTATTACCTTACTATCAGACGACCGGATAGATTAACAGTTAGTTAAGTTATGGAAAGAAAGAAAGAAAAACATTAATTTTATTACAATAGCCAGAATGTCTTAACAATCATTATATATACCTTTTTATATTTTTATAGGTAGAACTAATGTATGGTTTGACCGAGGACGAACCACCGCCTCACAAATTTCACGTGTGTAATAATTCTCTTATGGTAATTACTCCAGGTTGCCGGTTACACTTATGCATGAAGCGATTATCTGCCCTTAGGGGTAGTGCACATCTTTGACCATCTTCGAATTGAATAAATATTAATGATTACTAACTTGGCGATTCCTAATACTTACTAAAAGGACTAACCTACACTAACAGTCCAAACGTCTACAGTCCTCTTACTAACGAATAATAATATGTGCGTATTCCAAGTTAATTATCACTTGCTTCGGTGAAGAAAAATACCGTGAGGAAACCTGAGAGTTCTCCATAATTTTGTAAACGGTGTGTGAAGTCTGCCAATTCGCACTTTGCCAGCGTGGTAGACTGTGCCCTGTACCATTGTGAGAGGAGACACGAGCCCCGAAGTAGGACAGTTATGGGTTATGATGATGACGAATTACGGCTATAAACAATCTTAAAAGTGTATTTTTACTCGTTCTGAACACTTTCAACCGGTTCTATATTATCGTTGAAGATATGAACCGTAAAGAAGATACACTAGAGGCAGCTAAAGGCCATTTATGTTGCCTTTTCCGTGTTCCGTGTGAATCGTTATCGACAGTCCTTAAGCGATGTCAAAGACCTTTGGGCGGTTAAGATCTCCACTTTTGCGAAATAGGCACCTCTGCGTTTGGAAATTCTCGCAGCAATTCACGTATAATTTAGTAAGATCGTTGTACCGCCTACGTGTTCGGTACACGTTTTTATAACGAGGTTCCTGTCGTGACACGTGACTTGATTTTGAAAACGTTGAGTTACACGTGATTATTCGGGTTATAAATATGGATTAATGTTACAATGGCGTAATGCAGACGTCCTGTTTAGTCCTCTCTGTAGTACAATATTGCTGTTTTATGAGAAATAACGTGAGTTTTTAATTTAAGTACTTACACTTATTTCAATTTGCGACTAATTTATTGGGCTATATGATTTTCAATTCAACTCATCGTAGATTGAACATATTGTATTTTAATGATACGGATATTTGCATGTATTTTAATCAACAGAGGCAGATAGAGTACAGTTTAGGCGTGGCCACGCTCTATGCAACTAGGTTGAAATATCAGTGTATAAAACACATAATGTAAGTACTCGTCTATACTAATATTATAAATGCGAAAGTGTATTTGTTTGTTTGTCCTTTTTTCACGGTAAAACGGAGCGTCGCTATGGTATGATTTTTGTTTGGAGATAGTTGGGAGGACGACAAATACTATAGGCTACTTTTTACCTTAAAAGAACATCTCATTTATGTGGAAAGATCCATTACGATGTATATTTCAGCCAAATTAAAAATAAAGCGTTGCCTGGTAACCATTGATACAAAGAAATTTACAACATTTTTATTGCTGTTCTTTATGTTGTGTGAACATCTAGTATTCAAATAAAATATTATATTTACTTTTTTTTCAAGAATTAAAGATCAAAAACCAAACGGCTTACTAGCCTCTATAATCGGCTATTATCGTTCGTTAGAAATCTGTAATAACAACTCGATGCCAGCCAAGAAATATCCAAGCAATTCCGTTTGTTACCTGACTCTCATATACAACAACCCACATCAAAACATTTTACGGTTAATTTTCCAGGAAAGGTTGCTAGCCAGGCAGTTATAAAGGCCCTCCTTCGTACAAGAGAACCTTGAAATAAACTTGTATTATGGAAGGCGGTTGTTCAGTAATTCAATTGAAAATCATTTAATCATGCAGGCACTTCGCCAATACGCTTTTAAACGCCAATTTTTCCTTTTACCACCGTTTAAGGAAGGTGTTTAACGTCAAAGAAGAAAGCTGAAAATACTCTTCAGAAAAGCTTTTGAGCTAAAGTACTATAACAAATAACAAGATTTTTAATCTACACAATATATACTGCAATATTATTTACAGACATCCAGGTCATTGTAAACCTGTAATGCCGTATAATTGTCTTACAGCAGTTGCGATGAGTGGTTTAGCTTGACGGTAACAATTATACAAGAGGCGATCATCTATCCTCGGGAGCAGTAGGTATCTGACCAACTTCGAATGGGACTAATACTAAAGATTAATACCTAGACGATTACAATTGGGTACTTACTAACAGGGATAACCTACATTAACTGTTCTAATGACTACAGTCTTCTTACTAATTAATAATAACAAAGTAATGTTTTTATCAACACTTAATACTAAAAGGACTTATTGACTGACTACAGTTCCTCATACAATTCTATTCTAAGTTAGCGTAGGGGATGGTGGCATTGCAAGCTCATTTCCCTATGCTTATCTCATACAAAGTAACTTTACTTTAGGCTGTTTCAAAAGCAAAGTACATCGACTTCAATTTAAAAGTGGATTAACCTGAGACAACGATTTAAAAAGCAAATAAAATTCATATAAATTCAAATACATTCTAAAAGCAAAACTAATTACATTGAAATCTCTAGTATAAAGAAAATAATAAATTATTCAAACTGCGTTCTGTTTCAAGATTGAGTGAATCTCTGTATTCAGTAGCACCTAATGCCTACACTTACTCAATTGCTTGAGCTTATATATTATTCACCTTTCAATGTATGGGAAATCGTTACTGCGAGTTCTATCGGTTTTCCTGTTGTGTTATTTTCAAAGAGAATGGGTTTTATTTATAAAGCATTAGTAATCCATTTCATTTACGCGCGAGAACATAATGTCGTTATTTATTTATTTATTGTGTCCGTAACGATTTATTTCTGACTTTGAATTAGATTTAACAATGGTTTAGTAGTATAACTTACGTCACAGTTGCTACCGTGTACGCAGAGCAAAATAGTCCTGCATCAAATCCTTGGTTAAATTCCACATTAAAATAAACATATAAATCAATTTCGCTCATGGAAATTGTTGAAATCAACCGTATTACTGAATTGATGCCTCTAGTTAAGATTAGATCAGAACAGATCAGATTACTACGTAAGATTAGTTCGTATAATACCTAATACTCAGTATTAGGAGCTATCACTAACTAGTACTTGTATCGGTATGTAATATCCTTAGCTCATTAGCGTCGTACGCCAAGCACGAGCTTAATCCTGTCTGTACTATTAATATACTATATTAAGCACGGATTGGTAAAGGGTTTATTGACTAATATGAGTATTGTAAGTTCTTAGTATAGTTTAACTTGAGGTATTTCTGATATCGTTAAGGATACGTGGTAACTGTATTTTTTTATTTATGATTATACTCCGCTAGATTCCATCTTGTTTGGGCGAATCGTAAATAATCGATCGGTTTACGGTCTTCGCATATTAATACATGAGTCGACTCCAATCTGACTCAACTCATAGGTGCAAATATGAGTGTACCGTAATTTTTACAGTTGAATTTTTGGCATTTACTTGAAATAATTGTACGACGCGTGAAACATGTGCTATGATGCTTGATATATCTACGTCCAGTTTCGATACGGTTCAATATTCTACCGTAATAAATACGATATAAAGTTCATATTTCAAAATTATTATGAGTCGAGTCAGAGTCGAGATGACTCTAGTTGGTATACGAAGACCCTAATTCGGTCGATTACTTAGGACTCACACAATCCATTAAGCTGTAAGTGTTCGCAGTTTTTATTTAAATAACTGACAATTGAGCTCGACTAGTATTATTTAAATAACTGGAAGTGAGTAATAAATGTGTCAAATTGTACGTAAATATATTTTCATAAAATAATATTGTTCATTTTTACGGATGCATGCCAATGCGTTACAGGACAAGAAATAAGAAGGGATAAAGAAATAAAGTATTGGCTTTCGAGCTCCATCCTAAATACGACGAATCTCTTGCCAGTTCAGTGCACTGATACGGCCAGTCTGATTAGCTATAGTCGGGCCGGCATTAAAGATAATTAATACTGGAAATAATTTTAATGACTTTATAGAAATATTTATATTATTTAACCCTACCAAAACGCTACTAGAGTCATACTGCAGCCAAGGAAGCTATTGCTACTAACAACTGCTACCTCTTACGATACCCTGGTCTGTTGGCAATATTCTAATTCCAGAATATTGATATTCAAATTACTGGATTTAAATTTTGTACGCGTTCTATATGCTTCTATATCAATACTTGAATGATATAAGATTATTAGTTAAAGAAACTTTTATGTATGATTTCACACAATTATAGTTCATTCTCATATATCCATTTAACTGTCTCAGATATCTAATTCAATGCCGGGCAAACCAGATTGAATGAAACCAGAATGTCGTAATCTAAAAAATATTTTTTAAGGTTATACATATTTTCCCACTTTGACAGTATGACAAATATTCAAGCCAAATTATAACTTTATAAGGATCTCTGAGCAAAGCTGAATAAATAGTATTCAATCAGACAAAGACTCTTTCATATTCCGTACAGAATAAAAGATAACAAATCAAAAAGAAAAGCATAAGGAGAAACGAGTTACAAAATCATAAAAAACGAAAGATTCATACACCGTGTTGTCACTTGGCATGTATAATGTTGAGGATAATGAAATAATAAAAATCCGCCATTTCTCATCGTGCGCTCGCTTCTTGGTAATTTACTTTTGTTTCAATTGTTACGAGTTTAAGAAAGAAAGATTTATTCTTCAGAAGCCTGTCGGACCTATTGTCGCTATAAGTAATGGTTGCTACGATCTGACGAGAAATTCACCTTCCGTACGATTGCTTTATTTTTTGTTGAAATTCGTTTTGGTAGTGAAAATTTAGTTTAATAGCCAAATAGTCGTGATAGAATAGAACGTATTGAACCGTGTTTATATCTGCACTTTCTGTAAAAAACTATCTATCGTTTAAGAAAATTTGCTGTTAAAAAATTTTGAGTGTAACAGCTTTTATTTAACTTAGAACGTTTGATAGTTTTTATGTGTATGTTTGGTTTAAATCTTAGTAACTGGATAATAACTATTTTCTCTTATCCTACGAGGTTCAAATTTTACACATCTCTTAGGTGCTGGTTGACAACGTAGTTATTAAATTTATAGCTTTTAAAATGGCTATTCGGATATAGATAAAATTTGACATATAGGTTAATAACATAAATTACATCATATGATAGTTTTCATCCCGAAAAGTTACGGAATTCCTGAAAGATAATTAATGTAAATTAAATTAAATTATATAATAATTAAATTTTCAATTTCATCTTGTGATTTCTCAATTTTAAATGTTTTGGAATAACTAAAATATAATTTATAATTTGAGCTTTGGCTTTCATAATCAGTTTAGCATTCATGGAATTTCAAATTCCATTCGTCCATATTGCTCGAATAACTTTGTAGGTAAATATCACATCATAATTATTATCTTTTTTTTTATAGTTTTGTCCTTTTTTTACCACTTTTGGACATAACGACATTCAAATACACATATTTAATAACTGTGCAAGTCTCTTTATTCTTTAAATTATTCGTATTCCTCAACTTCACTCGCCTAATTATCCAAACTTTCACGATTATTTCGTAAATTATAATTCACTCCTACCAAAGTTATAATACATCTCGAACATTAATTCACATTTAGCACTAAAAAGGTTAACCTTTTCAATTTTCCGCTGCTATTATATAAAAATTAAATCGTACTCCTGAATGTAATGAAATATGAACCGAGGCAACACCTAAATTTCCTAATATTACTTTAATGAGCTTTGGCCCTTCCCTTTCGTTCTCAAAGGATAGGATTATGAATTGAGCTACACATAAATGTTTATGCGTGTTAATTTTCGATAAAAAGATTAAGGGTTTAAAACTGCTTATTTTATTATTTTGATAAACAAAGCGACCAGCTGCGTGGTCATTAATGTTAGTCATTCTCATTCATAAACATTTGTTGACATTTGACTTTCCGTAGGTAGTGAAACTTTCTCAAAGTAAGAGATTCTATTCCCTTCTATTTTTGATCTATTCCCGGTCGGAGCAGAGATTTATCTTCTATCTATATATTAAATAAAAATGAATGTTCGTCTGTATGTCCTTTATAGAATCGTAAACTATGCATTTTATCATGTGATGATCTTTAGCAAAGTTGTAGTGTATGAGCCCACGAAGGTTTCTGAGTTAATACGACAAATTTACGACAGGTAGCGCCTCTGTCATTCCAATAAATTTCATATAGGCGTAGCAACGCGCGCAGGGCTCAGCTAGTTTATGATATTTATTTGTCCTAGACTATCGGCACGAAGTTTACGGACAATCCAATAACTATTAATATATGTAGATGAATTTCAATTTTGAATATATAAAAAAACATGAAATTGGAAATTAGCGATCTCACTTTTGTATGTACTTAATGAGTTCTTGTATTAAGTGGACGATATAAAACTCCAAGCAATCTTGTCTTCAAGATAATTCTCCTTAACAATTAGACTATATATATACACATTTATTTACAAATTCACATTGCCTTAACACAACGCTTGCAGCGTAAAACGCTTATAGCGGAGAGTTTTTCCCGACTAATCCTTAAGAACAAAGTCGCGCATTAGTCAAGTCACGACCGGCCACGTGGAATCTAATTGTTGTAATATGTCAATGTCACAGAAAGAAACAGTTTCTTTATTAAAGTTTTTCTTAATTCTAGTGAAATATACCCTCTTTTCTATGTTTTACTTGTTTGAACATTTAGGAGTAGCTTGTAGATATTATCCATAGCCTAGTGGTTCGAACGTTGGTTTCCCGAACGTGGAGGCATGAGTTCGAATCCTTCACCTCTAATTATAAACACGTTACGTGCGTTACAAGTTAACTATCACTCGCTTCGATCAAACATCGTGAGAAAACCTGTACCGAGAGTTCTCCGTAATGTTCTCGAAGGTGAAGTCTACCCATCTGTACTTGGCCAGCGTGGTGGACTATGGCCTGTACCCCTCGCATTGTGTGAAGAGACCCGAGCCCAGTATTGTACAGTTATGGGTTGTGATTTGATAATTATCTGTATAACTTAGTGGTTCTCTGGATGAGCGCCAGCTTGAAGACTGGTTAGGAGGTTTTGTGAGTGCATAATTATAATATTAATGTACTAGCTTCGCCTGCGTGATCCTATGTGTAGTATATGTGCAAAGAAGTCGTCTCCTACACGCACTTATGTAACGACATAGATTAATACATAATATGACGTATAGCTATCTGTGGGAGTTGGTTATCTGTGGAGGGAGGATGACACTCGCTGGATGAAGGAAGACGGTGGTGTGGTATTGATGGAAGCTTATAAAGTGTGTTGTAAGAAGCTGGTATTAGAATTTAATTATTTATAAACATACAGTACAACAGGCTGTCAGATATGATTACGTCAATGACATTTACGTCATACAAGGCAAGGCTGAAGAAAACGTTTTTTCCATACAAACATTCATCCCCTATCGCACACTTGTAAACCTTTATTTTACAACAAAATGTACCCTATGTCCGTATCCTGGTTCTAAGCTACATCCCCACCAATTTTCAGCCAAATTGGTTCAGCCGTTCGTGAGTTAAATAGTGTAACCAACACGACTTTCTTTTATATATATAGATTTAACTCTATTTCTTTAGCGGTCAATCCATATAGAGGTGTGGAGTGGTAGGTATTCAATAATATATATATATATAACAGCAGACCCGGCCACAAGTTGTCGTTGCTCAGCTTTACGTTATTTATTGTAGTGAACTATTCACTTGTCCTTGTCAAAATATTAACGGATATTGTAGCGCGTCATATGAACGGTGTAGATCAGAAATTGTACTGAGTGTACCGCCATGTTACCTTACACCGCCATCTGTTGGAATTTAATGGAACTAACATAGAGCAAACAAATAATTTGCAATTAAAAAAATTGCGGCTATAAATTTAGATATAAATTATCCTATCGTTCAAGTTGGAGCAAACTGCACACAGTGTGCACAATTTTATTAAAATCGGTCAAGTAGTTTAGGATTTATCACGAACAAACACTGGGACACGTAATTTATATATATTAAGATAACTTAGCAGACATTTTCATTTTCATGATGGTTAATTAGGTTTCAAGCGAAGTTATTTACAAAAGCAATACCAAGATTATGAAAGGAATACAGTTCGGGGCAAATTAATTTCATAATAATGTACACCTAGGATCATATCACAGATAAATACCGTCAATATATTCCAACACCTCACCTATTTCTGCCGTCTAATATTTGCCTTATAGCAATTGTGTTATTCTATATATTATCTAGGTATAGGACAGCTGAATTAGAGAGACATTAATTATGAAGACAACTGGCCAAGTGTGAAGCTGAGACTATCAACTTTATTCTTCAAACCTAACTCGTACATGTCTAAATATTAAACCCAGAAAATTAAACTTAGACTAAACTAAGTATTTAGGATTAACAGAACTGGTACCAGATTAAGGAGCTTCTAAGTTCACGACACAGACAAAACAAATTTAATCACTCCTTCGATTACAATCCGTTGTGAACTCAACTTCAAAAACAATTTGTCCACTGATCAAAGCACGTATTATTAACCTCAAACTCGAAATTAGAATTTCAACGCAATAGAATATATTTTTTTTTTGCGTCCAAGCTAGGACTACCCCCTTGCGAAAGGGAGCCGGTGAATGCTCATAACGTAATACTCTCTCGTGGGTTATGTGGGACTCGCCAGTAGGCGCCTACCCACTAAACAC
>DWPA01002853.1:0-15055 GCA_018251375.1 Calpodes ethlius
AAGGACGTAGGTGGCGCGTGCGTCGCGCCGGCGGTGAGTCTATGTTTTTTGGTCTGCATGTTTATGGTAGGGAACATGGGTAAAGGAAACGTACCACAGTGTAATAATTTATGACTTATCTATAATTTATGGATTGTATAATATTGGCGTAACCAGTACTTTTTGAAACAGAAACAAACCAGTATATTTTTCATTTTTAACTTTAGAAAAAATTAATCATATACGCATCTATATTTTTTTTATTGTAACATTTTTTTCTAATGATTCTTTGTTATAGAGGAGAAGAACAGATAGATGAAACTCCTCTGCACATTTTTTAACTTGTTGGCTGTCATTTGTCTCTAAAATGTTTTTATATGTGTTGCTTATAGAATCAGAAAGCCAAAAGTAAGTGGTGTCACAGTTATTTTTTTGACCGGTACCTTGTAGGTCATTTCTCTTATACACTTATATTTAGCAGTTATGGTGATTTACGTGTGAGTCTTTCCCGCAATAGACATTGGATCTAAAGCCATATACATCCTACAAGTATTAAGGACCTTATATATTCACTCTATAATAAAAATTGCGTATTTTCAATATTGTCAAAATGATTGGAGTATATTTTCAATATCACGCTTTTCTTACTCCAATACTTTTTAATATTCAACGCGGAGGCGCTTAAATTTATCGAACAATTGTACTTGGGAAGAAAATTGTGGTTCCACGTCACAGCCTCGCCAATTTATATAAAATAAAATGTATCGAATTATTCTTCATTGTGACATTTCACTGTAAGAGCTTAGCGATATACGATGAGGAATTTTTGGTACCGGAATAAAAATTTGTCCTTCGGAAATAATGTTCATGATGAAAAGGCTATGTAAGCAAAGATAAATTAAGTTATAGGAATACTTAAAACCCTTAACATAGTATTTAAGAACTGAATGTTAAATGTAGCAATGATCTTTAAATATTTAATACTGCTTTAAATCTTGATTCATTTACGGTATTTTAATGAATCATTAAATATAAGGAAACGTCTTTTCTGTAATCATTTTTTAATGAACAGCTATGTGCAACTGACAGTTAGTGAAATACAAAGAGACTGTATTAGATATTTTATCGTAAATATTAAAATTAATTTCACAATAGATATATTAGTTAATACTTAGAAAATATTTTTGATCCTCTACATGATATTCCAACCGCAAAAAATTAAGCTAATAATAATATTTTTTATTTCGTTAGCAAAGATTGAAATAGATATCTTCGAAGCACTTCAAGGAAATTTCGAAGCGTAGTCACTTTTCAGACTTGATCACCTAGACTAGGGAGTCTCCCTTCCCTAAATTTTGTATGTAACATGTATCGACAGTCTACCTTGTAAGGTAAAGAAAGATAAACAACAATTTTAGTTATCTGGTGAAAATACCACGAAAATAATATTATATCCATAATATGGTCCTTTGAAAAGCTAACTACTTTCTTACTTCAAAGGTTCTCGAAGGATATATGGATGGCGGAGTATTAAAACAGATAATCAAATATACGTGAAGGTTGGGGAAAAAAAAATACTTTATCTTATATTGCTTACTTACGTACGAACTTATTTTAAAAGACATTTGAAGACCTATTTTTAAAGAATATCTAAGTTACGTATCTCAGGAATCGGAACGGACGACATTAAAACTCCATACCCACGGGTCGAATATCGAACCGGACAATGTCAGGCGTTATAAAAAATATATTAGAAATAGTCGTAGCCGATAGAAACAGGTATTAGTAAAATGTGAAGCTTTTATAAAATGTTTAGTTAATGCAACGCCCGACATTCTACATATTTGACCTGACACCCAACAAGTGGTACCGGACGTTGATGCTTTGTAAAGAACATATTATTCACAAAATCTTTTTCAATCTCCTAAAAACAAAACTTATTATTATTTACTTCTTTATTATGAGATATTGTATTTTAATTATTGAAAACGTTCTTCCAACACATAAAACAACTTTTAGTATACCTATTGGAGTATAATAATTGTTATCATAGCATAAATCGATGTATTATTTCACACATCTCCCGCGTATAATATAGATTGTCAAACTTTAACACACTTCGCATGTAA
Organism: Calpodes ethlius; assembly: GCA_018251375.1. NCBI lineage: Eukaryota > Metazoa > Arthropoda > Insecta > Lepidoptera > Hesperiidae > Calpodes > Calpodes ethlius. The sequence continues at coordinate 2,109 of DWPA01002853.1, forward strand.
CATCAATCAATCCATTATTGTCAAGCTGATCGCCTGAACCTAGAACATTTGCGGCGGACGCTTATCACAGCGACGCTAGCTCTCTACGCGTCCGTCGATTCGATGAATTTGAACGTAAAGCTGGTGAGCTGGTATTAAAAGCTCGACTTGCAACGATCGAAGCTTATTGAGCGCTCTGGCATCGACGCTTTTTACACGAAGTGTGTAAAAGATTTATTATATGGTCGCTTCAAATCTAGCAAAAGTTTTAATGATGATAGGTTTGTCTTTATCTTCTATATATATAAAAATGAATGTTTGTCTATATGTTCTTTATAGAATCGTAAACTATGCATTTGATCTTGTGATGATCTTTAGCAAAGTTGTTGTGTATGAGCCCACGAAGGTTTCTGAGTTGGTAGGACCAATTTTTGACAGATTGCGCGACTGTCATGACTCAAAATGAATTAGATATTTGTGTCTCTCTCTTTTTCATTCTACACGCACAGTGTGTAGCTAGTAACTTATAAAAAATAGTAATGAGAACCAAGTTACTTAACATGCCACATTAGAATGGTCACACTAATAACGTGGGTGACATGGCCAAGAAACAAATGTAGGATTACACATACCCAGAAGGATAACAGAATTTTAAACTCATCATTCAAATTTCTCACTTTTGTCTCTTTGGGAATCGAATCCAGGACTCTTTAAATGGCTGTCCGGTATGGTAACCTGTGCGTCACATGGGTCGTCAAGAATTGGATATTTGTTGGTTTCTATTTCAAACTTATATAGTTCGTTTATAACTAACAATATTATATAGAAGAGCGTAAAAGTAGTAGATGTATATAATATAAGTCATATTATAGCTTTTTATTAGTTGCCGTTCCAGGCTGGCAAATGTAATAAAATCACGCGTATTCAACATACTACGTAATAAATTCAACGTGTTAAAGAGATATTTCATTCCTAATACATTTACGCAACTTTTCGGATATTGACGAAAGAAAGATATATTAGATTAAGGAAAACCTTAACGAAATTCCTTCTATGTGAGGAAGTATTTCTTCTCATTCGACCCTCTTATTTCCCTGACATTGTATCGACTTTTCAGATAATGTGATATTTTTACAAGCTTTTGTTTAATTTGCAATGTTTGTTAGTTAGTTAGTATGTTTGTTTGGGTTCAATCTTGCGAGCGGAATTAGAGCGACTTCCTCTGGATCTAATTAGTTAGTTTTTTGTTATTTGAGTTCTAATGACAATGCGTTTTTACTGTAAGCATGATTTGATTAATATCGGGTCAGTCAACTCTGAGTGACTGATTCAGGACACAGATAACATCTTTATAAGGAAAAAAGTGTAGATGAGTATAAAACATAAATCAATAGCTTCTATTCTTTTGGTTATACTATGTTATGTTTGATATTACATTGCACAGCTTTTATCACGCCTTATAAAGATGTATGGAGTTATTTTTTACTTTAGCCGAATTAATATCGTTAATCTGAGCAAAATGTGTTCTTTAATCAAGTTTTTATGTCATTAAATGCTGTTTATGTCCAGCAGTGGACTTTCTTAAAGGCTGATAGATAGATAGATAGATAGAAATGCTGTTGATACACACAGAGTTGTGTTCTATTGATCTACACCTGATTTGACATAAATTATGTTAAATCTTTAAGTTATAGGTTGATTTATGTATATCTCAATATGTTCTATACGTCGTGAGAGAACTCAAATAATATATCGGGATTCTTATTTATTCTTTCCAAAGTATATGTATTAATCTAGGATCGGGTTGCTTATAATTCCGAGAAGGAAAGTCCAGTATTTCTGTCGTAGGTTATCTGATTTCCTACCATAAGTTGACAATACTTTACACACATAACATAACATTAATGTAACAAATGGCATAGTAAAACTACAAGACAGCAATAACCTTGTGACCCTGGGCGGTCATCTGGCGAGCAATTTGTTCTCTCCGCTTTACTTCGCTTTGAAATAGCAAAAGAGTACAGTTACGATGAATGTGTTTTACAGTGAAAGGGTGATTTTTCAACTGCAACCCAGCTAGCTCTGCTTTACAACCAAATTCAATTTGCGAAACTACGCTAAACTAGAATTAGTGGAATTTGGCGTTGAATTGTTTTTAAATTTAAATTCAATTACGGAGAACTTGTTCTTGGTGAATCCCGTGTTCGAATGCCAGTGTGGTAGACTATTAGCGATAGGAGTGTTTTTTATAGATAAGCTAAAATAGTGAGGTTTGGTACAAAATGGACAGTACTGCAGCGCTGCGAAATGAATATAGCACGTCTACAACTTGTTTCATTACATTACCCTGCACCGTTAGTAGCGATGTTAAGAGAGGGTAGCGGTTAGATCCCGGTCAAAGCAAACATTTATGTTACAAATAATGTTTGTTCTCTCGACTTGGTTGTTTGTGATGTGTGTTTATGCTACATGACACGGGCTGTTCTAACGCTTCTGTGATGTACCTTGATGTACATTTTAACTGATGAATAATAACAATTATACTGTCGAATAAATAATTATTGTGGCGATGAAATTAGTCGAAGATTTATTTCATCTACGAATTTATATTTCGTAGTTGTTTTTAAAAGTTATTTTTAAACAAGTTATATATTTTTTTATTAAATAAAGTATAAATGACGTTCTTGCAATACGAAGAAATTCTTGCAATCGATTAGATTATAAAGTTTGCGTGATATTAAAATATTAGAAGTGTTATGGCTTTATTTAAGCGTGTAAAAGTTTGCAATGGTTTCGGGTCACGCTCAAACGATGCCTTTTTCCCTTGAAGGTTTTAACGATATAAAAATATTTTTTTGTTTTTATAGGGAATTATATTTAACTTTTGATCTTTGTTATAAAATAAAATTGTCCACCATCCCTGTGATTATGTTTTAGAGGCCATATTTTATACGAGGTCTTCTCATTGCCCGATTAGACTAAGTGTCCAATATATCCGATGATAACAATAGGATTCAATGATCTAGTGTGGTCCTACATTACATGCCAAAGCTCAAATAATTTGATTGATATCAGTCTCATTTATTTAATTGTGAACAATGTGAACCGCTAAAAATACTCCGGCAGTTCGTCAAAAGATAGCTTAATAAGTAGATTATAAAACAATAAGTATTTGTACATGAAACTAAAAAAAACTTTTATATTGCAAACAAATTAATACTTAAAGATTGTCTTTTTTATGTTAAAGATCGCAGTCAATTTCAGTTTTCAGCGGTCTTTACTTTCCTTAATATTTCTCATTTGAAGAAATTAATTATGAAAAACCTTACAAATTTGATAATTATAAATTAATTACGCTATTTCATTGAAGTTCAATTTAATCATTCATACTTTCACTATTGAATAACAACAATATCATAATCATGTCATAATTTTCTCTTGTCTCATATAGTCTTGTTGCAAGAAAAGTATTCACACAGTACGTTGTGAATATGTCCTCCTGACGGTATAAGATTAAGTTATTCGCGTCATATTGCAGACGTTCACAAGCGACATTGAAATGTTGGCTCCGAGGAATCACAATCTTAAGCCTTCAGAAGCATTGCACTTCCATTGATATTTGTAAGACCTGCTTCAAGATGATACGCTGAGGATTAAGTAGATATTACTTTACGTACAACTTTAAATATCGAATTTATGTTGTTTTTATTTAAAAATACATATGTAAGACCATAGTGAGATTTTTAATCTGCGTCGCGTTCCCGTTTAATAGTCTGTGCCTGAGAGCTTCCGATATCTCTCTCACTCACTCATAGGTGACAGATCTTTGCAAGCCCTGTACGGTGCGTTTACGCGGCCAAAATTGTATCATTGTGAATGTTCAAATATAAGTGAATGTGCAACTGCTGGCGTTTTAATCCACAGCCCGAACCATAGCGTATAGCCGAAATTAATACCATTACACTGGCGCCCCACGTTGGGCGTCTTACACATATATTTTAGATATGAAGCTCCGTAAGGCATCGGTATAGTAAAGTTGTTCTAGAATTCTGTTTTCTAATTAAAATGTATCTTAATATATACACTATTATTTTGCACCAGCTACAAATTTAAAATTTTACTAAGTTGGTAATTATAAGTTATGTTCATATTTCCTAAAGTTTCATCGTTAATTACTGCAAAATACTTAATAAAAAGTTGATTACAATTTGGGGGATTCGGCGTGGGAACCCAGCGCGCTAACAGCTTAAGTTTTTAGCGTGCCTAATTAGAAGTTCACGAGTTTTTACTAAGATTTTGTTGAATAAAAATTGTATGACAATATCCACAGAATGTAATTATCTTTCTATTTATTTTAACAGTAACTATTACAATGTGAAGCTACACGATTTCTTGTTTTTGGCACGGCACACAAAATAATTATTTATTTCCATGTTATTTTTAGTTTAACTTTATTATGGATTGTCTATATTTCACTGATTTTTAAATAAATAAAAACAAAAAGGCCTGGTTTTTAATTTAAGCAAGACACAAGCAGGGCAGTGAGTCGTCTAGTTAGGCCATGGAAAGCTAATAACATCAATAATGCCCTAATTATAATGTTGATAATAATCCTTACGTGAAACTTTTCCAAGCAGGCTGGCTTCTGTAGCCTTTTATGATACCCTATTATATTCTAAGCCGCCCAAATGCGACTTAGACCTGGTACTCAAGATATGTGTATCAAAGTAACGGTCACGACGTAGCCTTATCCTTGCTTTGTGGCCTTTTAAAAACCGTGAGTACACCTCTCTACTGGAAACCTATACTTAGATACTAATACCATAAAAAGATAATGCTTAGGTAAGTAAAGGTAATATATATAAAAGGTTATTTTTGAAACTACTCATTTTATTTAAAATTTCTTTCACCAGTAGAATGCCATATTATCCTTCAGTATATAACTCAATGATATATATGATATACTATAACATAAATTATATAATATAATACATAACTGAATGACTATATTTTTATGCGAAGCTAGTGCGTGATATATATCTATACATAATATACTCGTAATTAATAACAAGTCCTTAATAAGATTAATTACAATAATAACACAAAAATAAAAGGGTTATTTTATTTTCATATCTTTACTAATCTTTTCTTTTACATAAAAGCTCTGACTATATATGCTGTATCTTATATTTGTTATAAAAAATATAAACTCTCCAAACTCATTAATTTAGGTATAAGCGAAACTCATACGATAATCTTCAATAAAGTCGAGCGTGACTTGATTATCAAGACACGACTCATATAAATTCATTCCTATATTAAATAGTTGAGCGGGATATTAAGCATTCTTACATTTAAGTATTAAACTAGATTAGGAAATTTACAGCTTAATTAAGTACATGGTAGATGAACATAATATGTTTAAACTTATGTGTAAGCACCTTTAGTAGACACGTTGTTGAGAACGTTGAAGAGAATTTAATAAATTAAGAGCTAGCACTTTTACTGTAGACGAGTAATTAGCGAAGAGAATATTTGACAGGTTGTGGAGAGTAATTTAAAAGTATTTGTAATGTTCTTGTAATAATAACAAAGTAAGTACATGTTATGATAAAGTAGGTGCTGTTATTCCAGTTATTATTCTTGACAGCCGATTTTATTAAATATATTTCGTCGTCTTTATATTTTAGTGTATTATTTTTGCGTGTATTTGTATAGGTGGGTGTATGTGCGTATTTATCTGTGTAGTAAGTATTTGAATTATGTATTATATCACATTTTAATATAACGAAAAGCAATATTAAGTAAATCACGATTGTAATTACAGCTCTATCGTAGATTTTTATAGCATAAAGTTCGCTTTTGTTTGCGGGCAGTTGTAAACGCGGCCAGGGCCTAATAAAAAAAAAATAAGTCCGCCTTGTTTCTGTACATAATTTAAGAAGAAAAATATTAAATTCTGAAACACCATTTTCAAAAAACTGCTTCATAATATAATACTGGATAGCCGTCAGAAAATAAATGAAACAAAGGAAAGTTGATGATTAGCTATTAAAAACCAATTTACGTTTTAATTCGCAAAATTAGCTTTCTTAAAAGCCAATTCGTAACACAGTTAAAAAGTGTTTCCTCATCATTAAGAGCAAACGTCCAATTAATCTGAAGAATTTTAAACTGAAGATAAGAATTAATTCTCTCGGCGTGTCGGCGGGTTGCAATTTAAAACTATTCTAGTGAATCTGAGTGCATTTTGATGTAGAGATGGAGAGAGATGTGATATTGAGACGCATCTCTGTTAGAGTGTCTTAGAAGCGCTGAATCTTAAGTATCTCCACAGTTTTCGAAGATATTCTTGAAGTTATATATCTCAATGCCGTGTGAAATAGTATTTGATTCATAGAAGGAAACTTTGTTAGTAGGAGTTTTGTGTATAGACTTCCAATAAATTGGATATAAGTAATCACAGTATTTCTATAATTTTGGATAATACCTTTCATTTATTTTACTGAATTTCTAAATTAATTATTTTTAAATTTACTAACAAAATTCACTTTTGTGCAAACAGTATTTTGAGTCATCCCAAAAATGAAGTTATTATTGGTTGAGGAATTGTTAATGGGATATGAGCAGTTTGAAGCTGTTTGAAGTTACATAAATGTTCTTCACTTCTTCGTGTTATTAATTTTTTATTCTGTGGAAATTCTTACTTATTTTATACTATCATACTGGACTAACATTAAAATTGTTTTGAGTTTGATTTCAAGCGAGGCAAACTTTTAAATGTCGAGTCTGATCTAGATCTGATCCTATATTTGTGTCTTATCCGTGCTCCCTACAAGACAGGAAATCCTATTGAGGAGCTATATATGTGTAGCATTACTTGTTATGGACTTATTTCTATATGAGATGTTGCCCGTGGTTACACCCGCTTGTTAACAAAGAACTTCAATAAACGGTTGTCGATTCCTTTCTATCATTGGTTGCTAGGCAACCCTTTTTTGTAAATATATTCTTTAATTTTGCTTAATTCCTAATCGATCTTCCCACGGAAATGAGATATGGCTCTTTTTATCCTCCCAACCATATCCATACCAAAAATTATACAAGAAAGTCCTCCGTTATGTTGCGAAATAACGACAAACAAACAAACACACTTTCGTATATATTTAATTGGATATTTTTGTATTAGTACAAATTAAATTTTATGGTTCTATAATTAAATGAATTTGAACTTAAAACTATTAATTGAACGAAATGAAAACATAATCTGTAGCAAAATTATTTAATTATATCTGAATCGATTACAAGTTAAACTAAATCTAGGTTGTAATGATGGTAAACAAAAAATATTGCACGTTTGTTAATTACTGTATGGAAGTGACTTCCGCAATTTTAACTTTACGAACTCGACTGCACTCGTTCGTTAAGTAGAGCATGTATGAGAACGCGTTTAACTTATTTTATCAACGTGAAATTTGAATGCAACTTTCAATAACTCTACATCTTAAGAGATCAGAATGTAACGGGATCGGTCGATTGTAGAGGGATTCTCTATGCTGCAAGTGGTATAGATTAGGTCATACCACTAAATAAATCTTTGTTTAACTTGCAATGTTTGTTAAATTGTAAGTTTATTAAAGTCAAATGTTACAAGATGTTAGAACTAACCCCTGCAATATAAAAAGTTTGAAATTTTACACATTAATTTAGTTCCGATGATAATACATTTTAAAATAAGCATAACTTGATAGTAGATTTCTCCAAATGAGATGACTTTTAAACAGTGAACAGCAAAGTTACTTAGATATTTTGCTCTAAAAAGCATCTTTTAAATAAACAAATTCTTCTATATGCCTGCTGGCAAATGATCAGACGGGCTCTTGGGATGAATGATTCCTAATATTCAATCAATACCATGGTTATCTCAATATTCAATTTAAATAATAATAATAAAGTTCTTGATGTCAATAACTACCGTTGGTTACAGTTTAATCACATACTTATATATTTGTATTATGGCTGTTATCAATAAAATCGAATAGTAATCGATAAGAGAAATCGGGTCAAAAACTTATTTTATTCTGATTTCCCAACCAATCAATTTGTTGATCAACTAAGTCTCTAGTGCGCGCTCGTCCTAACTTATTGATTGATCACCACGTAATCTTTAACCAACTGCCATTATACGTTTAGTAGTTATAATTATGATTCATACTCAGAAGTGATTTTATTCACGAATCTTGTCCAGCTCTTTCTACAGCCTCCAAACAACTGAACCAAGTAACATTTTCTAGGGCATTTAAGCATTTATCAGCAGAGATAAGAACTATAATCCAGTACGTAATTATATTACCGTATCGAAAAACTTTGACAGAACACAGTCACACGTAAGTCGTAAAAATAACATTCTATAGAGCTGAAATACGGGCTGAATAAGACAGCCTGATAAGACGGATTTGCTGAATAAACGACGCTAGGAGGACGTTTGTTATTTCTGTGCAAGACGAATGCTCCGTCTGACGCTGTAATGAAACTATGCAGCTATGGCGCTATGGAATTGCTAGTGTTGATTTATGTATTAAGGGTTTTGAATTATGGGTTTTGCTTTGTATTCCAGTACGTTGAACTTAATTGTATGTTGTTTTCATCACTTACATTTTAAATGTTTCATAATCTCAAAATACTGTAAGTGTATGTGTACTGAAATAGACAACAAGAAAACAATGGCGTATATTAAATAATATATTGTTTAGGAATGGACAAGTTATTTAAACTTTTGAATGCACGAGGAAGTTTAGTATCGAATTATGCACGGACTTCTAATGTTTCAGTTATGTGGATAAGTTATGTATATACCACATATAAGTTAGTTCTCACTGACTCTATGAAGCGGGTAATAAGAGTTGTCCATAATATTGTCAAACGTTTCATATTATTGACTATTGAAAGCTAAAAGGTACAATTTAAGTTTCTCTAAAGTGAATTTTTCACTGTTAATGGTATTTCAGTATCAAAGGGAAATTGAAGCAAAAGGAATTCAATCTATTAAAGTCTATCAATATGCATTGAGCCTGTTTGGTAGGACCTTTACCTTTCATATTGTGATAATAGGTCAGCAGAAGGTAAGGTGAAGCGCTACGAAGCAAGTTTTTAACGTATCATAGGACATATACACAAAATAAATAGAATTGAGTTAATACGTTTCGGTGAAACAGTATTTGCATTTGAAAACTTATTTACTATACTGAAATACATAGAAAGTTTTGGAATCATGAGGTGTATGCAGAGCTTGGCTTACAGCCAGAACACGCAAATCGAGATTTTGTATCTCAATGCTTAGGACTGCATTAACTGCATCTGCGCTCTGCAGGTAAATTTGTCATTTTAAGACGTTGGTTAGTACAAAGATAATTCCTGTAATGCTTATTCGTTGCTTGAATTCGCACTGACCGCAATATTACATTTCATTATGTATTTCAGTAATACATTTACAAATTCATAAGTTCATATTTTTAGTGTTATAGATATTATTTATTGAACAAGCATAAAGGAGGTGTTCTTAATAATATCCGAGAACTAATATTGTAGCTTAAATGATAGTGACCCAGCCTGCAAAGCGACGAGTCCCAGGTTCGAATCCCGGTCTGAGTAATTCTAAGCATTTTTATTTGTCATTAGTTATTCTCCTTGTCATGTTACATAAAGATAAATAAAGAATAAATTGGAGTAAAATTTTTAAGTTCTATAACGGATGCGATGTACTCTGTCACTTCCTGCCGATTTCGGCCCAGCCGCCATATTGACCGTCCCTTCAGCCAGCTGTCATTACTGACAAGCCAAGTCAATGGAGGGGACGCGTTAAAATAAGCCGTAACCAGCCATAATTAAAGGACTTTTTGTAAGACGGTGGACATTACATAACTCTGCCGTTACTCTTAATTTCAATTCTTTACAGTAAAAATGTCTCGAACATAACATGAGATTGAGATAAAGTAATACGCATATTACTCGTATATTTTTTAACGGTAACTTGGAAATTAATAAAATTAATGCATAGCACGATTGACTCTTATTTTACACCAGAGCTCCATTATAATATTTATGAAGTATTTTAATAGAATTTTGACAACAAAGCCTTCAGATATAATGGAGAAAGCATTATTGTTTAAATTAGACTGCTCTGTTCATATTGTTAGAAATTTTTCCAACAGGCTGAATGTCTTTGATGTTTTGACAAAAGGTAAGTTTTTTATTATGTAAATAGTCGACAAATGAATAGGTGAGTTAACTGATAGTCATTATCGTTCAGGGATATTATTAACATAACCATTACTGGTGCGTTGCCAGCCATGAAAGAAAAGGTAAGAAAGAAATAGCTCTCAAACCTACCACTGAATATGAGTCGCTTTTCGGTTCAAACAAGCAAGAGTAGTAGCTAGCGAAGCAGGCTTACTCGAAAGATTATAAAAAATAAAGTAATATTGTAGAAACACACGAAACACACCTCTCACATACACACAAACATAGAGGACACACACACAGAACACACTGTTACTTAACTTAACACCATCCCAAAAGGATGAGTCCTATAGTTTTATAGTCCTAGGATGACTAAAAAGTTAAAAAAAAAGTAATAATATCAATGCCTTTAAAAAATATCATTTATTTCATAGTTTATGTACACATACCTAGTTGCTGTTTATTCCTAAGAGTAATCTTTTCCACCAGGCCTTGGAATGAAAACGCGGTAGAAGAAGCATTTAGCGTGCACATTGCTCATAAATAATTTATATATGCATGGAAAGTAATAAACTGTCATAACAGACACTATTATATTTTATCATATAGCTAAATATTTAAGATAAAATTTTAATATGAAGCCCCACCAAGCGGGGCAGGCTTCAAAAATCTGTCACCCTTTTAATATACCTTAACCAAACGAAACACGCGCATTTCAAATTCATTTTTCGTAATCTGACTCGGATAAACTACGTTAATATAATTTGAAAATGGAATACCGTCTCCTTTAATAATTCTTAGCATTGACGTTTATCGTTTTTAGAATACTTTTTTCTCGTGAAAGTCGATACAATTTTGAAGCATCTAATTCGATTCTTATTCAAGGAACTCACAGGGTAGATAAGATAGGGCGTCTAAAAATATATTGTTCGATGTAATGTACTTCAATACAATTCAAAAAACGAACAATACCTATGCGTAATTTGTACAATATAACGTTTAAATTTATTGTTAAATTTTCTTTAGCTCAGTTGCTTATATAAGTCTAAACTACAAGTTTATTTGAGCTATGGTTACTAATATTTGTAATTGAAGTGGGTATAAATTGGATTAATGTTTTTTTTTTAATATGGTTTAATAAATGTATTTGAAAATTGGATAAAAGTAAAAAATAACTAAGTATTTAGAAAGTCGTTGAATTAAATCTAGGATAATCAAATACACTTATTTGTAAAGCAAACATTTTGTACCATTATTTACCATCATTACGCGAACGGAGGAGTACGAATATGTTGCATTTAATATTTACTTGGAGAAGGTGTGCAAAAGCTAATATTACCTTATAATTTTCATTACAAACATGTACGTACGTTTGAAACATACCCACAAATAGTTTATGCACACGTATAACTTTTTGTTTATGCTAAATGTTAAATTGTTTAAAAAATATTAAATGCTGTCAATTTACAGTACACCTATGACAAATTCTTTTCTTTCTCTAGTTATATAGGTGAATTATATGTGAAGAAGATACAATGTGTCTGTATCTATATCTAAACATATCCCCTGAAAAATTCAAAAACCCGAATGTAATTTTAAAAGTTATACAATAGTGTATATCTTGCAACTTTGTTACATTGTATGTTTGATTGAGTCAAATATTGCAAGCTAATTTAGAACTACTTGCGTTTATCTTAGGCAATTGAATTGTATACGTAAATGACCTATAGTTCTAATTAATTTTGTATCTTTATTATAAATGACGATACATTTTAATGGTAAGCCACTTTACACTACACTCAAGGTTGACTCCAGACGACGGAACTCAATGTCACCAGTACATTTATTTCTTACTGTCACTATAAAAGCGTAGTTTCAAACATTTTTTTCAGTAGTAGTATTCTACAAAGAATATATTATATAGCTCAAACTGCGACTTTTCCTTTTAAAAATTTGTGCCATCATATTTTCTGTGCGATGCACGAGAAACTCTGTTCTCAAACAAATATGTAACTTCGTTATCTTGGAGTCATGAACGATATCACTAGGGTAGAATGGGAGTAATTTGCGATTCGAAGATGCCTACACACTGAGACGATCGTAAAATAAATTCCGACTGCTCTAGTTTCTCCGTGCTTCATTACTGATGCTGCAAGCATGAGTAAGTGTCATTATATGACGTTAAATCTTATATTCAGTTTTATATTTATATCACGTTTCAGTTATTAATTAATGAAAGCTCTTTGTGAGAATAAAATGTCTTTTTTATTTCATGTGTGTTTAATATTTGTTAGTTTTTTAATATGAATGGTCAAAAATTCCTCAATTAATTGAATTGCTTCGGATGGCCATGTATTTTTATAACATGTATATATACAAATACGCCTTGATATTACACTCAGGGTTGACTTCTTTACGCCAGGTTTCTAATGCGGATGAAAATATTTGAAACTAGATTTTTATTGCTTTCTAAAGAAATTTCTTTTCTATTAGATTTTTTTTGTACATATTGCATTATTTTAGGTCTAGAGAATAGTAACTTTGTTTTAATAAACGTTTTTGGGATACCTATAAGTGATGACTTAGTAATCATTATATTTTACACAGTATTAAAAATTTTGTCAGTTCTTACTTCGTTCAAATTCTTAGCTATTGAATATAAATAATTGTGTACGTAATGAAGTAATTACATTAACTTAACTATAGTTATGTGTTAGCAGATATTCTTT
>DWPA01002854.1:0-15051 GCA_018251375.1 Calpodes ethlius
GCGTTTGTTTTGTCTCTCATTCATCGACATCATAAATCATTCTGTTGCTCGTCCATACAAGATGCGAATGATTTTTGAAATTAAATACTGAATACGTACGGTATTATTATTTGAAGTCTGTGCTTGTAGTAATGTGGTATGTATCGATGGTTTTACAAATTGTTATTAAATTTTCAAGTGTCAAGCATATTTGGATGTCGTTTTCGTGTTGTGTTTTCGTGCTTCGCATTTGTATGAACGTGCAACCCGTCTACTTCGCTTAATCGTGGTCGTATATGCAAGATATCTCGGCAGATTCACTAGCATGATTTTAAATTATATTTAATTATAATATATTATATGGATATTTGGTATTATTTGGGAACGTTCATTTAAATCACCCCATATCATATCATCATTATACAATGGAATTAAACCCGCAGAATTGATTACTAAACAATTATTCCGGATTTGGAACCGAGGTTCCATGGCACTGATGTGAGAATCTGACGTGACTGATGCATTCGGCCAGCCTGAACCATTGAGATATAATATACCAGAGCAGCCACGCCAAAGATAATTCATGCGCAGACCGAAATGGTGACGGCACATTTACTTATAAAGTATACATGCCGCAATACAGTTGACACTCAGTGTCACGACCACGGCCATTGCGCAAGGATTTTCTTCGTGGTGCCCGCCCTAGTACTATAGCTCAATAGAGTGAATACAAGTAAACGCGATAATCTGTAATGCGGGTAATGCGCGTGACCGTTGCGTGCGCTCGCAGTGCGTGGTGCTGCATGACAGCGTCGAAGGTGTGGTGATGCGGGGCAGAGGCGGGGCAGGGGGCGGGAGCGGGGGCCGAGGGGCGGAGCGCCGCGCTCACGTCCTCCGCGCGCAGCGCAGCCAGCCGCAGCGCGTCCGCAGACCCGGGCTCCGCGTGCAGTGCGCGCCGCAAGTCCTGCACCTGCCAACACCATGCTAATGTTCCTAACGTACGCGACCATCGTAGTATTTAAGTTGACGGGTATACACACGGACATGTAACGGACAGTTTGAAGCCAATTGTTAATCTAATTATTTCGTTAACAGGGATTATTACACATTCAATAGTTGCATTATCAGCATTTTAAGTTAATTGTCATTCAGTCGTAAACAAGCGAAATTTTGGGTAGGGAATAACTATATAGATCATAATCATGTATTTCAAAAAGATTACGTACGGTCGTACGTATGTGTACGTGTTTACGTATCTAGAGTTTTCTTACACTAACTTTAGTATTGTTATTTTTTGTTTTTCAATAAAAGCTGTAGAATTTATACATTATGCAATATGTTGTTTCCTACAAATATAAATTTAGTATTACCTATGTATTATGGCAAATTTTAATAATATCTTCAAAATTCGAATGTGCAATGTGCATATATCTTTATCATAGGTAGACTGTACCTTACTAGTATTGAAACTAAGTTCAGTTTAGAAAGAAATACGAAATTACTAATTGATTTCTTATATCTGATTTGTCAAGAACTTGATCGCAAAATCAAATGATTTAATTTCCAAGTCAGATTTTTAATGAGAAATGTTTGTTTTCGTGTCATGGATGTGTTTGTCATTTTTGTGTATGTAGGTATGTGCCACTAACAAACACGTTTGTGGCTGAGAGGGTCTAGAGCGTTTTCGTTCGAGGGTTAATTTATAATGTTTTTAACCGAAGATCTTATAGGGGGTATGTGTGTGTGGTATTGAATAATTTGTTTAATAACAGAAAAAAACTTACTTTAAACATTTTCGATGAGTTCAATTAAAATTAAACAACAAACAACATTATTACTGACACCTGCTTCACATTGAGCACAAACAGTTGCGTTAGCTCCATATAAAGCAGCAAGCAAGCAGGAACTCACTGCGTGGACGCACATTGACAAGTAGTCTCACTACCTTCCCCACATAATGTATCAACAACTAGCTTCATAAACATCTTACAGTACAAACTGACATGACTCTGCCGATTAATGACAAATTAGTGACATAACTACTATGTCGTGAATATGTTACTCAGTACACTATACTCAAATACTACGGTGTTACTTTCTACGTAAAAATCTGAGAAATTAAGGTAATAACCATAAAAGAATTAAGAGTCATTATAAAATTACTTAAATATCATTAAAAAAGATAAAAGAAAAGAAAACTTACCTGTCAAAGCAGAAGTGATCGCCTCGAAACAAATATAAACACTTGAAAGGAAAGGAGAAGCCGTGGACATCGAGCTTGTACTGTTCGGCCGTGTCCAGTCAATCCAAAAGTAGTGCAATAAAATGCCATAGGTATTTGACGTCAAGGTGCAAAGATAAAATATAAGTATTCATTAATCTATGTATAGCCCTGAGACGATTATTCTACACTCATCCGATTTGGACATACAAATAATTGAACATAAGCGATTATAACATTTGAATATATCGAAGACAAAAATTTAACGTGAACAGTGACGTCACAAAACAATGCGTACGTATCGGGCAGTCCAAAATCGTCCTATAGAACAATATATTACGCAGAATGTACCCACACATTTTATATAATTAAAGGGTATTCACGATTTTCCATGTATCCGCCTTTACAAGGATAGAAGTATAATAAATGTACCCATACATTCATATTATTGTAACGAGTACAAGTGACAAATTACACAAATCGTGAGTACCCTTTACAATTATAAAATTAGCAGTAAAACAAGAATAATATTATAATATCGTAAATTTCCACTAATCTTCTCAAGGCTATTAAAATTTAATGCTTACACTATTTGCAATGTACAACGTGTAGTAAATGTGTAAGTTTGAAGAAGTACCTTCCTAGAAACATTGGCCTTGAGTTCTTGCGGGGAAGCGGCCATGTTAGAGAAGGGCACGTCCACATTGAACTTGATGGAGTGGAGAAGTTGAACCACGACGTTGGATACATTTTTGAAGGACAGCTTGCGTCGGGACCCCGTCCCTAGGCCTACTCCCGCTGACAAACACATCTAAAACATATATAAATATAGACACACATATAAATAATTACAAACTATTATTTCTATATTAATAAGCGGCAAATGAGCAGACCGGATAGTTATCTCAACCCTGTGTTATATCCACAACACAAACCGTTGTTGCTCGAAGGACCAAAATTTTGTTGAAGTTCTTACATTATTGCAAAGGTAGTTTTTAATCCATAGACCGCTTAATCGTAAATTAAAATATAATTAACTGGGCTTGCGGTGAAAAACTGTCTGCGTTACCATGTGCCACACTTTTGTTGCATTAGCTCACATTGTTTACTAATATAGCTCAATGCATATAGGTGTAACTTATACGCAATCCATAAAGGACTAGATGTATACACTATTTCTTAAAAACTATAAAAAATATGCAACTGGTTTCAAACTTAGATAGATTTTTTTACAATTCTCGCCAAGTATGTAACTTAAAAATCTTCCCATCTAGGACCTAACAACTATTGCACCCTTGCGTTATCATATCCACATCATACTATAGATCGTATCGTATAGCGGGAGAGACCTAAAGTTAATGCTGCTCCACGCTGCTCCAGTGCGACTTTAAGGAATCGGGGTAAAATACAGATACTTTATATACATCTACAATTCAATAGGTTATAATTTGGTTATGAGAGGGTAGGGGGTGCTATAATCATATTCAAGGTTGCATATACGTGGGCAGGGCACATTTAACACACTTAACCAGGAGAATTATTTAATGGTACACAAAAGGAAGCTGACCTTTCTTCTCCTTGGCGGAGGTATGATGAAGTAGGTCTGGATAGAATGGTCTCGAAGATACGCGTTGCGGCTTGCCCCATGACCTGGTTCCACCTCGTAAGCACCGCCCAGACACTCCAACGTCGCTTGCGTTATGTGCACTCGTCTGAAACGTCCAATATTCTCGTTGTAGCGTGTTAAAGGGATTTATTTGTGCGTAACAGGGCGTTTTATACTTTTTAATGCCCAGTAAAGTTGGTTTTCACTGCGTCGTAAGTCACAGCAGTAAACCCAGCCGTTAATCTTAAATGTTTGATACATTCACGTAGAAAGAACTAACCTCATCATTAAAGTTAGCATAGTTTATATATACAGAACAAGTGTTTTATCAGCCCTCAACCAGCTCAGACTTGGTAACTGAGGTTATAATGAAGTATTACTCGAATACACTAGACTCTAACGGTGGAATTTGTAGGTTGTGGGTATGATGACTTTCATGTTTATACCTTACACTTCCCACCTGTACGTTAGGACTGCTTATGTTTAATTAATGATGATTTATGATAATACAAATCACACATCTGGAAAGCTCAGGTACCGAGATCATAAAATTTATCCACCACATTCACCTCTACTCTCCTTAGAAACCAACTTTATGGGCAGGTCACTATTACTGTCTTCTCTAATATACAAAAATGAATGTTTGTCTGTATGTCCTTTAACTTGGTACGCCCAATTTTCGACAGGTGGCGCCACTGTCATTCTAATTAATTTTATATATTTCCGTGGCAGCTAGTGTTGGCGTTGCAACACACGCAGGGTTCAGCTAGTAATTAATAAAATCTATAGATTGTGATACATACCCAGGCTCACCTCCGGCCTCCATGTTATTGGCGAGCGTGACGTCATTGGACCACACATCGTACTGCCACTTCCTCAAGCCCAGGACACCACATAACACTCTTCCTGTGTGGATACCCACTCGCATATTCAGCTGCACATCTGTCGCTTCGACCACGGATCTAAAGCAAAAAAAAAGATATTAACATAATTATGAACGTATTATCTTTTATCTGCAGATGAATTTTCCAAAATATTGTCTTATCGGTTACGCACTACTTAAGGAATCCCTACAAAAAGGTAATGCTTGTAGGGTGGACCCTCAGATTGTGCGCTATATGTGCGCTCAATCATCATTAACATCCTTTTACCGTTACACGTAAATGCTTTTTAATCAACGAAATATTTATTAAAAAGTTATGAAGTCTAAATTTAAAAACAGGACCGAAATTCACATCGAACAAAATAACACAAAGTCAATAATTAAATACCAAACCATTTTAAACTTTTTCAAGGAGTTTCTTAATATCTATCGTTAAAAATATACTTGTATTGTACATGATATTGTGTATGTATACAATAAAAGACTGAAATGGTATTTATATGATAATGCTATGCAAACAACAATCAACACTACTAAACATTAAAGTTACGAAGTCAATTAAAAAACCGTTACCGCGTAAAGCCGTTAAGAGTTGAATCTGAGAACGTGGACAAGTAATAAAAAGAACTTCCCTCGTAAAACGACAAACATCGCGGGAGAAGTCAATGACACACGTAGAGTATTATGTAGGGATAGAATTTTATGACAACGCATTGAAGTGTGCTGACTTCGTTCTATATTTTCCTTCTGAAACAACTTTTATTTGTATAATACTAAGTATTTGATCATATTGTACTCCATCACAAACACCTAGTTAATTTATTGGCAAAAATATAACGCCTCCGACAAAAAATACAAATTCTCATATCGTATCTCAATACGTTAACTCTCGTGATAAACAAAAGTCTTCCTCTAGCAATAAATAAACAAAACACTTTCATTAAATGATATATTGCGCTCCGAGGAGAACATAAATCATGGTTATAAATTTTATATTTAGTTTGCCCATTACATATCCAGTAAGTGCCAAGGTAAAAAGTATTTAGAAGTGCGAACACAAAATAAATCAAGGAAACGCAAGAAAAATAAGCTTACGTCTAGCGTATTTATTTAAGACGTAAATCACTGTTTCTTGATGGCAACTACCGAGTTGATAAAACAAGCGGAAGATGAATGGTTCGAAACTTGGCAACAATAAAACCGCCCTACTGTTCGCGTCACATTGAAATGCAGAATTGAAACATTGGGATTAAACAGATGACGTAGATTATGGAACGAGAGACCGTGAACGCCAGAATTATGACGAAATATAAAATAACTTCTATAGTTCCACTGTGTAACGCCTCAACGGGCAAGCATGTACATGAAGATAGGTGATCGTCGCGTTCGGACATCAGTCAAGCCAAAGACGACAACGATGGTTCGCTACTAAATGTCCGGCTATCAAGGAAACCTCTTTCTATCATATTAGTTTATACTTTAACATAAGTAAAATAATACTGTTTTAATATGTCTAGCTGGAGGTTGCCAAGACATTAGTGGTAATCTGACGTTTACTGATTCCATCACTTGTACATGCAGTTATTACTTGAAATTAAATAATTACTTAAATAACCATCTTCATACAATACCGAACATTTTGGACGAAGTAAAAACTTAAGCTTGTTTCAATAGCTAAGAATTTGAACTAAGAACTGTTAAATTTAGAATGCTCTGCGAATTAATCGTTGAAGTAATTAATTCAAGACCAGTAATTACTTTAACTAGACTATATATACAACTGTAAGAGCATTGATAATCTACAGATAAAGGCGTTCCTTATACGAGAGTAACGATCCATTTATCTTTATATGTCGTATAAGTAATCGGTGACCAATGCTCGCAGCTGCTTCATTTCGTATAAGGACGATAGCACTATAGATACTGAAAAGATGAAAAAGATCAGACGGAGCTATAATGTATGGCCCTTTGACCTATTCCCAACATGCATTATTCTTCAAACGAAAAATGAATTCAGTCCTTTCAGTGGTTAGGCAAGGCAATTCTATGCGTCGTGAAAACTACGACCAATTTAATAATGTGAGGAATACATTAATGTATAGCGTTTTTTTCGTTTGCCTTTGAAATATGTTGTAATATATAAATAAGTGTATTAAAAACCTAAACACCCACTCCACAGTATTACACTTAAGTAAAAAAAATGACTGTGCTGTTCACTGATAAGGAGTTCTATCGTCTTAAGCTTACGGCTAGGTGTAGTATAAGTCATCGGACTTAGAGAAATATGTAAAATTTCCGGTCCTTTGTAGAAGAAGTCGTTCTAATTCAGTTGGTAAGATTTGATCCACATACGAGAAATAGGTTAAACTCATAGGGTAAGCTAAATGAAACCGTTTAATAAGGGAAAAACACAAAAACTACTGCGGCTTACTCATTTGCTCATTATTATATGAACTTATTATACCATGAATGTCTATTATTCAGCCAACGAGCTGTGGGGAGCAAAGAAGGCACACAATGTGTAGGAATTTATTGAGGTAGTCGAGAACTACGAGTAACATATTTCTCTTTGACAATGGACGGCGCAATTGGAGCGTGGATTCTAATCCAACTCGGTAATTTATAAGCAGCACTCAATGTAACTAGATTAATGGGAACAATATGTATAAGGAATAGGTTTCAGATGTTAAGAAAGATAATAAATATTGTCATTTGTACCTTTCGTCGATTTCAACGTGAGCACGAATGATAATTTATCAAAATTATTAAGTATGCATTTATTTGCAAATGGCCTATTAATTTCGTCGCTACAGAATTAGCAATAGACATGTTGTGAGTTGAGTCGTGGTGATTATGGCATATAAATCTATCAATCAGCCTTTGAAGGTCTACCAGTGGACATAGGCCCCCTGTAATTTGCGCCACTCAAACTGGCTCTGAGCCTATATACAAATACCGTTATATATTAACAGCTATTATAACCATTCTATTGTATTTTTGACCTGCCTAAAGCCTACCTAACTAGTTACTACCTTTTAGATTGAGTCTGCCGTCAATGGACTTGTAGTATTCCGGCTGAGAGTCTGAGAACCAGTACTTTCTTTCTTTCTGCTCTTTCTTCTTAATCATCAAAGCATCGGTGTTGCTGTTGTCCATTAACGATAGTCAACACTGACCATAAACATAAACCATCAGGTAGTTCGTCTACTCACATGTCACCTAATTTCGTAAAAAAAAACCAATGACATTTCTACCATAAATTATCAAAATCATCTGCGATGTTTGATGATGAGTAATACAAAAAAAAAGTAAAACCGTAGAAGAGTCAACACTTTATAAAAATTATGTATGCTGACAAGATATAACAGTACCTACCCCTAAACGATGATATATCGGATAAACACAATTTCAGCGAGTATTCCATTTTGGTTATTTCTCGCGTATTTTTTGCAAACATAGAGGAATTTGTACTTTCTTTCGCATTATATTTTGTTGCAGGTATGGATCTACATGAATGTAGAAGTGTTGGGTTTAAGAGGCTTCCATTCAACTGGAGTCCAACCCAACCTCCCGTACTCCGGCGTTAGTTCCATCCTAGCGGAGGTCGCAGTGATCTGTACCAACCACTTTAATCCCGACGATGAGTTTTCCTATCCACCTAGCTAGCTACCGTCCTCCTTCTAAAATCGACTGTGAAATATTTCTAAGCGTTATAAGCTCTATAGTTTTTTTGATCGGTAACGTATTTATAGTGCTTTCAGTAACAAATACACATGGGCGAAGGTGACGACTTACCATCAAATGCTCCTCACCTAATTTGTTGTCTATTTACATTTAAAATATTTTGTCTTTGCCTATTTATAGTACCTATTAAAATACTGGCTTAGTACTGAGTTATTTATTGGTCTTTTGCCAGTCTTTCAAATACCTCAGCGCCCTACATTTTGTTAATGAAAACAAAAGACAGTAAGATTGATATCAACTAGATGAAATAACACTACAGTACTGTGGAGCTAATGAGAATTAACGACTTCGTAACAATCTTTCGTCCAATTTCGTTGATTAATTCTCTTCGTTTTTTGTAACACTAAATTCCACTTTCATTTATTATCAACAAAAATCACGTCGATTAACAATGAAACATTTAGATTTAACATTTGCCTAGCCTCTATTCTGTTCCTTTGCAAATACCATTTTCTAAAAATATAATACGGCGCTTTGACTCATACAAAACATCTCGAAGAGAAAATATATCCAGTGCATTATTTATAGCTAGAATTATCTGTCAAATGCAGCCGGGAATCACGGCCACAAGCTGTAGTCGATAAACAAAGGCATTTATGAACTCTGTAATTGTTCCAGTTTGAATAAAGCAAGCCAATCTTTAGACGGTACAATTGGAGAACCGCTATTAAATCCACATGGCGCGGAACCAACACTTCTTATTCTTCGCTGATAAATTAGACTAATTTAGCAATATTGTTTTTATTATATTACATCAAAACATCAAATCTTCATTTATTCTAATTCAATTCAAACATTTTCTTAAACTAAGCCTTCTTATAGAATATGGAAAATATGTTACTAAATTATTGTATTATAATAATGCAACGGCAATTCATTAATTGATAGTATTGTTTAATGTAACAATGTCACCATAAAACAATTCTAGAATTCATTCATCACTTTAATAAGTGTAGAATTCTGAATTTAATGAAATGTAGGACTGAAAAGGTTTAAGGATATAATTAATGCTTTTCATTGTAAGCGTTATGCGCTAGAGGGCCACCATCGAACATAAAGGACGAAATGGACGGAAAATTTTCAATAAGAATGCTCGCCTGCACCATTTTTAATGCGTCGAATTACCTATTATTGTAATATAAATTGCGACGTTATTATTGATAGCTCGGGGCTTCGGGTAGGGAAGTGCCTCGTGTGTTTGGGAGTTCCTGTATTGTGATTATTGTGAAAGGTTTCCCTTTGTCCAATTTTATAAAAAACGAGCAATTGTGACGATACAAAGCTGAATAAATATAGGAAAACCCAAACGCTGAGTACACAAGGCGAATACACGGCGAGGTTTTTTGACGTCGACGTTCGACCGCAGTGGCAACGGAAAGTGTATGAAATCGGCAAAAATTGTTGAAGCGGTATTCGTACTTGCGTCGTTTATCGTCGCTCGATCATGGACCGTTTACGTCCAAAAGCACATTGTATTTTAACCTTGTGAACGTACACTTAGTATTTTGCAAATACTCAAATTGATTTGGATATAAATATACTACAGTCATTATCGAAACTAACTAATCTACCTAACTAAAGAAGATATTTTTACTAGAACAATAGAGTATATATTACAAAGAATTTTAAAAACATTTATAACGACACCATATGTAGGCCAACTAAATTGCAGTAGGATATATTCATTCAACCATCACTTATAACATTTTAATTCTGGCGTATTAGTGTTGTTCGTATTATAAATAAGATATTCAACTCGCGTTATATTCGCTAAACAATTGTACTAGATTTATTTGATCTTTAGCGAAACTGTTTATCCTAATAGTTCTATAAATTTTATCTTACGTCCGTAGTGTAACAAACTTACAAGTTATTATTAGAAATTAGTAAACTATGGTATTAGTATGATATTCAAGACATTTACGTAAATCTGAAAGTATAAAATAAAATTTTATCATCAAATTTTTTTTATTTGATTTTATATTCAACTCTTATTCATAATTAAGCCCGATATTCAAAGTAAAAGCGACATGATAAAAATAATCCTCCACTTTCCATTACGTGAATTTGAATACAAAATTTTCACTGAAAGTTCACTCGTATTTCGAATACGAATGAAAAGATAAGCAACTTAAGTACGTCGCGTTCGCTAAGGGACACGTTGATATAACGTATTCAACGTTATATACATAATCGGTTTAATACCGAAGAGAAAGGCTCTACTAATAAAAGAGCCAGTGGACTAGACCTGAACCTTAGAACCTACTTTACATACTCGTATTAATATATAAAATATTTACGTAATGAAAAAAAAAAAACTTATATTTCAATGCTGTAGCAAAGATTGACAACTCTGAAAGTGAATACGATGTATAAATTTGTTACATAAGCTCTATATTAGTTTTATATGTGACTAGCTGAACCCTGCGTGCGTTGCTACGCCAAAAACTAAAATAAGATAATCACAGTGGCGCCAACTGTCGAAAATAGGTCGGAACCACCAGAAACCTTCGTGGGCTCATACACAACAACTTTGCTAAAGATCGTCACATGACCTAATGCATAGTTTACGATTCTATAATGGACATACAGACAAATATTCATTAATATATATATCTATATATATAGATTTTGTTAATCTTCATTTTATCTACAGTTAAAGAAGTTCAAAAAGGTACCCGTTGTCAAGAGACTGCTATAACCCTTAGGCACCGATTGCCGACAAAGCTACACTTGAGATTAAATAGTGGGTTGTAACAATTCGCTTCACGACCTAGTTAAAGGATGTAGTAATGTTCTTATACCAAGTGAAACGAACAAAGGACCTTTCTTCATTGGATGCAATGACATTATCTTATGTATGTATTAACGTAGCCAGACAAAGGATAATATTTGTGTTGATACCGAAATTGAGAGATCTTCACAATATATGGGGATAAGAAATAACTTTAGTCTTTTCATATTTTCAAGAAAATATATATTATTGTTTCCCCACAAATAGCTACCCAATTTCGACTAATCCATACTCTTATTATAAATATGTGTGTGTTGTTTGTTTGTCCCTCTTCAAGGCTCAATGCAGCCTCACTATATGTAGTTTAATTTTTGATTTTTATTGACAACCTTTTTATAGCTGTTCTTTTCTCATACGTGTGCGAAGCCGGGGGCAACATTGACGACAGGTGGTTTCCATCATCCATGGACATCAATAACATAAAGAGCATCAATGACGTGGAAGATGGGCGGGGAAGATTAAAAATACTCTAGCAAATATTCCTGGACTTCAAATTATCATCATCATCACAACCCCTAACTGTCCTGCTGCTGGGTTCGGGTCTCCTCTCGCAATGTGAGGAGTACAGGCTAGTCTAGTGCTAGCGTAGTCTAGCATGCTGGTCAAGTGCGGATTGGTAGACTTCACACACCTTCGAGAATTATGGAGAACTCTTGGGTGTGCAGGTTTCATATTTACATTTATACTATCACAATTCTAATTAAACAATTAATAAAAAGACCCTGAATATTAATCACTATCACTATAATGGTTATAAACATATGTCTGGTTTCCAACAATTGATTATACGATGTATTCAAGTACAGACACAACAAACATTATAATAATTGAAGCCGAGACAGCGTAGGCCGGAGTTAGAAGTTAACATGTACCTACATCCAGTCTCGTATTAAACCCATCCGCACTTCGTGTAGCACGCCCAACTTGTCGCGCCTGTCTAACTTAAAATAGACTTTTAACTCGATATAGTTTGATTTGAATAACGAACTGTTTTTCAGGAACTATCAGTTAAAAGCTTTCAAATGTTGTCGCTGTTTTATACGTGTTTGTGGATTTAGTATTTTGGAGAGAAATCATTGGGAAGAGATTTCCTTGAATATCAGAAAACATCTAAAACCGTAAATATGAAATTTGAAGTCCATGTGATGGTGATCACAACCGCACATGTACCCAATCGTAGGAAGACAGACTGAATCACATATCTATAAGTTACTGTTTTTGGCCAAGCAAGTAAATTAAAGGAACTTTTGGAGGTACACTAGATGAGCCAACTAGGTCTACATCATATGCTGTAGGGTTCGGACATTGGCTTACGACGTCGTTTGTTAGAGGACATCGAGGTGAGATGGAGCTACCTACCACGCTCTTGCTTGCGACAACCGCCAAACAACTCGTCGTGTTCCGAGTAAGAGTTTGAGCGCCAATTGTTCCTTCTATCTTTTTCTAGACAGACAACGCGTCGATGGTACATTAACGGCAACTGATGTCCATGGTCGACAGTTTACCAGTATATCTACTCATTTGTCGAATGTTCATAAAAAAAAAACAATTTAGAACAAACGCCCCTAATCTCTTACTATCATCCGACTTACTTAGGAAAGTTTCATACGAATCTGCATCAGATCACCGGGCATAAATAAAACTGGACATAAATAAAACTATCCGTACAATATTGCAATATCAATAACATTAACACGTTGACATAAACATTAATGTTTGCTATTTAAAACAATATTAACAACAGACATAAATAAAACGAATATCATGTACGTAACGTGCAATAAAATGTGACAGCTGAAAATTCTTGAATCATTAATAACGAGTATTATACACGTAACATTGACATCACGTTGAAATGGCGTGACCGGGTGCTTTGGGAGTTATGGTTGTGGTAGCCATACGTCCTGGACCATCGAGACTTCCGCTGATATATCGCAAATCCCGACGAACATAAACGTAAAGTTAAAATGTCCCGATATCTAAGTCAATAAAAAACATATATTGAACTACTTTAAAATAGCGGCTTATGGAATGATTCAAGACGTTCTTAATCAGAATGGCTTCTACGTAATTATAATGTATACAAATTAGATACAATTTATTCAGTGGTAATTCATATATCATTATTATATAACCATGAGAGATGTTTTGAATTTTATACTTCCGATGTCGGAGCGTCCCGATTTCACACTAACAAAATATGGCAACCCTAGTTATGATGCTACAACTTTGAAATTACACGCACCTCGCTATTTTACAGTCATAGCACATGAATAGAAATGTACTTAATAGATCTTTAGTGCAGTTAATAGACATGCCCAATAACATGTTATTAAAATACTGTTAAGAGCAATGAATAAATATTTTCAATGCTTTTTATAACTTTTAAATAAATTAATTGAAAACCTTAGCTAGATGCGAACATTATATGCCCCGGTCGTATGATACGAGTACGTAACTATACAAAGTTGTTGAATATATTGTATTGTATTGTATTCCAACAGTATTTAGAATCTATTGTTTCGAATATCCTCTGAATATCACTATGAATATGTTTTAAATACGTTGAAATATATCACGTGTGAATTGTTTACATAAAATACAATAAATATTGAATAGTTTGTACGTAACAAATTTAGGTATGAATATTATTCTAGGGCTTGACTTTTCCAATTTTGAATTTTCCTTTTTGAATATGTGTTTACTGTTTGCACTATTTTTTATTATGTTTTTGGGTACATAGTTTTATATACTTTTGATACGTTCTCTGGGTGGGTTTGTGAAAAAAATATGTTCGAATAATATGTGAAGTGTGATTTTTGAAAAATAAAACCTAATAGTGTATATATTATAAAACTGGCAATGAAACCCATTCGTTTTATTACAATAAAAAATATGTAGTTAGATATTTATTTTACTTCATGACCTTATGTACTCTATAGGATAGGGTAGGGTAGGGTTGGGTAGTCAATTTAATGTGACGTAACATAGCTTGTAACCAGTATACAATCAAGAAGCATCCAAAGACACCTCATATATCGAAACATGATAGGTAATTTATAAATTATGAGAGAACATGAACATTCATACATACGTGCCGGTACTGGTTATAAAAATATTTTTTACTTCGTTTCACGTAAAAAAATGTACACCAACCGTGAAATTATAAATACGACCCAACTATCAAACAATATTTGTGTAGAACAATATTCATGACAGCTTTGATATGCAATGGTCATTCAACATCTGCGTGAAGCTATATCATAGCTGCCACCCACACGCTGTAGTTTCCTACATCTCTAACAATCACAAGTACGTCTTCACTCTAATAAATCATAATTGGAAGTAGTTATGCAAAATAGATCCAACCACAAAAACTAGCTTTTGAGATAATAGGCATTTTACTAAAATTGTTATATTCAACTTACCATATATATAATAACCGGGATTATATAATACTGGCAACTGCTCGCAGCTACGCAGGCGTGGGCTTAGACATTGCGACTATCATTTACCTATCTCGTAGGAATTTAAAAAAATATATATATTACTCAAGTGCCAAATTTGAAATGAAAATATGTAGTAATATTATAAATTGCAAAGTGTGTTTCTTTGTTTGTCATTGGTTCACAGGGTCACGGGGCGAGCTTATAGTATAATTTTTAGTGTAGCGATAGTTGAACAAATAAAAAGTGCCATAGGCTACATTTCACGGCGAAGAAATGTCTCATTTCTGTGGGAAGGACAATTACGATTTATAAATCAGCCGAATTAAAGAAAGTGTTTAACAACAAAACCTTGTCCAGCAACCAAAAATAGAAATG
>DWPA01002855.1:0-15046 GCA_018251375.1 Calpodes ethlius
GTATTTTCTTTTTTGTAATCATACTGGTAATATATATTATAATATTTAAAACAAATTTTGTTATATTTGTGGCTAAAGTTCCTTTAATTGGAGTAATTAGTTTTATTATCAATTATTACTGTTATTAATATTACGAAATATTCATTGAATAATTAAGAGAGAACAAATAGGTTTAAAGAGTTCAGATTATTTTTATAAATACGATCAGTTGAAACTGATGAAACTAATATACAGTGTGTAGAAAATTCTTTGTTTTCAGAGTAAACGATTCCTATATTTAGTTCCTTTTGACTGTACTCCATCCATTTGTAGTTCTTTTCTCTGTCCTTATTTCCTTTGCTTTTTATTTGTTCAATTTAATTGTCCTTCTCATTAAAATAACTGCGAATGCTTTTCAAACGAAAGTGTTCCTTCTTGCACATCAAAGTAATATAAAAAAATATTACCGCGTCGTAGATGGATGGAGAATCAGAATTTAGGTTGTTTTTTTTATTTGTGTCTTTTAATTTCTCTGTTGATAAGGGGGAATTACGTTAGAAGCCATTCATTTTAATGATACTAATCTATAACCGAATTTTATCCGAATGTTTTTTTTAGTATAATTATATTATAATGTAACTCCTAAAGACATTTGTTGTTTTTGTAATGTTGGACAAAAACCAGTTTCTACAAAGACTAAGTTAGGAAATTAGGCAATCTTACAAAATGCCTCCAACTTCAATATGGCTTTCTTTGTTTTATAATAACTATGGATTATGTGTATGTATACATGTTCCATTGTCATAACAACTGTTATGTTGGAGAGCCAAGTGGAAGAGAGCGAAAGAGATAAGAGGGGAGGAGTGTAATCTTGACTATTTGAGTAATAAAAGAAACAATTGAAATAAAAATAATTTATTGCATTGAATTATTCCCAAATTCAATCGATCTGTCGCTACCTACATTGAATCAAACAAAATAGTTTAGGCATTCAAATACTAGTTAGTCAAATCAATAAAAGCTGACACATCTCTTAATAAATCTGCGAAACATCCACATAGTAAGTTAACTTAGTACATCTTCTCGCTTTTCGAACCTCTTCGCTGGTTAAACAAGACCCAAACACCGGATCATTTTCAACGAACTTTTTTAGGCGAGGCCTAATCGTTCCATTGATGCATGGTTTACTTCCGTTTAGATTAAAATTTTAAAATTGAAATGTTTAAAGTACATTTACTTTGTTATACATATAATATTTTGTTTTCCCATGCTTGTTGTCTGATAACGAGTCAAATTCTATTCAAGGATATCTTCCTCTCCTTCTTTGTATTTCTTTATTGTCTTCTTTTGATGTAAAATAGTTCTCTCATTTTTATTGCTGTTGTTTATTGTTGATAGATTGTTTGTTGTTTGATTAGGGAAGTTTCCACAGTTCATCCACCAAGTACAAACAGCTCGTAAAGTTTTATTATAAGTACCTGACCTCTTTAAATCATGTCCAATGTAATGGAACTGCAATTTACTGATTGCTTAAAATTGACACAGGCTTATTTTATATTTCATAAGAATATTAACAGCTAAATTAAGAAGCAGAAAGCGAATATAATAATATATAAAAATAGTTACAGGTTTATGCAGGTTAACAAGGTGTAGCATTAAATACGTAAGTTAGTATAGCGAACAATTGAACTCTTATTATGAATTAAAAAAGATAAAATCATTTATGCCATTTTTCCTCTATAAATTCTTTGATTATAAGTGAACACAGATTCGTAACCGCATGTTATACGGTGTACAATTCTACCACGCAGTCGTTTTTTGTTCTCACTCGGTGATTCAGTTAATCTTGTCCGCTTTGTTTTTGGACAAACACGACTGTTTTACGATGTTACTCGGACGCGTTGTTTAGGTAGTTGGATGGTTTCCTGTTTTGTTGCTTTACTGAATTTACGTCACTTGAGTTCGAGTTTTGAGTATTGAACACAAAATTATTTGTTTCAGATGATTATGGTGGATCTTGTACTTAATTTTTTGTTTTCCTATAAATAATCGTACATGTCTGTCTAGGTTTAGAATCTTATGAGCAATGAAAATCGCGTAAGCCATATGCTTTTGGATCGATAACCTTTTAGAGAACTCGCTTAATGAGGAAAGCTTCATACTCCTATATCTAGGAAATTTTCAGAATTTGCAATTTCTCCGATATGGACAGTAGCGATAAATCACATAACAACCGTCAAATGCTCCTTGTAATTCAATTTGTAAGTTGTATTCATTAGGTTTTTTAAAACATCCTTAATGAATTTCAGAATACCAAACCTAACGTGACATCCATTTGGTACAACAATACCTCGAGTAAATAAATCAGCCATGATTGTAGATATTAATATTATCGATATTTTTACATCGCGGAAATGTCAAATAATATTCGATGCTTTTATTTTTCATAAAAATTACAAGGAAACGTTTCATACAATTCTTTTGGCTCCAAAGAAAATACGCTCAAACGATTTGTATCACGGAACGTTGTCAATAATAAGCCCAAAAGGAGATAAAGCGAGCAACTCACGGGCATCTACATAACAATACCCTCTGTTATCAGGTAGCCTTTATCGAAAACCTTTGACGGAGAAAAGATTTCCCTTCGGCAAAAAAAACTATTTCATGAAGCCTACAAGTTTTGTGTAATATACAAAGCGGTGGAATAATTTATGATTGAGTTCAAAACATAAGAGGTCATTTGCTGTTTAATACGAAACGATCCGTGGCTTTCCCAATCGGAAGATATTGATCATGTTATAATGTCGGGTGGGTTTTTTAGGCGTAACCTTGAATTACATCTCCTATTCATTCTGCCCTGATGTCTGACGTCTCTAATACCGGTATGCTGGGTTGCTTGAAAACATGGCCAAAGGTATCATTGACTATAGTCAGTTCGGAGCTGTTTGCTATGAATAGCAGAAGAAATGTAATGTTAAACAGTTACAAGATTTTTGAAGCGAATATTTATGAACCGTTCAATGGACCAGTGTCCATTGTTTCGACAGGGAAGAAAGGGTCATTTATTATGATTTTTTTTTTATTAAATTCTTATCAAACACGGTAAACTTGGCTAGTGAAAGTGATTTTTATAATCTTTCTATCCATAATCTCTGGATATATTAGCAGATAAAACTATGGAATGGAAAATTTGATGCACACAATCCCTTTTTCTCTTTTGGATCAAGTATTCCTTATTCGATTTTTGATCCGCGCGGAATCCGCCGTGTCTGAGCAAGGTTTAATAACTCTTTCGGCAAAAATAACTTACATTTGAAATGGTTTCAGTACAGTATAAATCTGTTCTATATGATTATGTTATGCTTTAAAAATAATAAAAAATATTGCAACTACGACGAAATTTTAATCTGTATTTTATTTGTTAAATTTCCAAAAGTTATAACGAAGTTACTTTTATTTATCGCTGTAGAGACTGTAATACTTTTTCTTATTTTTACGAATATGGATTTATTATTGTTACTAGATGTTTTCCGCGGCTTCGTACGCTTATATACGCAATAATTCAATGCCTTTCTATCACTGGTTGCTAGGCAACGCTTTCTTGTTAGACACTTACTTGAATTGGCTAAACTATACATCGTAATAGATCTTTCCACAGAACTGAGTTGTTAATTCGATGTAAAAGTAGCTTATAGTACTCGTCGTCCTCCCAACTATCTCCAAACCAAAAATCATTCCATAACGACGCTGACAGAAAGACAAACACACAAACAAACAATCATACTTTCGCATTTATAATATGAGAATAGACGAGATTTAACATATACAATGTATACTTTTTAGCTAAATATCCAACTGAGTTGAAGAACATGGGATTTGGGTCATTATTTCACGCGGCAACTGTTACTGAACTGTCTTGTCCTACGGTCTAAGGATTAAGTATTATTTTCCGACGAGAAAAGGTTCCATCGTGACCCGTACTGTTATTGTAAGCGTAAATTGCAAATGTTTTAAAAGAAGTGACTCAACAAGTCTTTTGTTATAAATCGTTGTACAATTACTCATGTGTTTTTCATGTGTAGTTTTAAGATTTAATTACATAGTATCTTCAACGAGTTTTGATGACAACTACAATATAATATCACCATGAAAATTTGTGGCAATGTCGATAAGTAATATTAAGTAGACGAATATGAATTACTTTATAATCATACCGATAAATAATAAAGAAAACAGCGTGATCTCCAACATGAATTAAAATCAAGTAGTTATCAAGAATATATCTTCACGGTGTTGAAACTGTTAATCCCACAAAGTGCAAAGCCATACTGACGGGTGGATCAAGAATGCTTAGCAAAATCGATGTGCCCAATTTAACATCCTAGAGGAACAACGACGAAGCCCTTCCATGGGGCGATCATGGAGCCTTCCATGATCAGTTAAAAATGTTGACCTAAGTATTAATTTCAGTCTCAGCTGGTAGATAAATAGAGGTGAAAAATTCTAGTACACTACAGATCCTATACAGTTTTTACTTTCCAGTTTCGAAGGCGCCGTTGCCTAGTTGGTAGTGACCCTGCATGTGAAGCGAGGGGCCCTGGGTTCGATTCCCAGCTGGGGCAGATATTTATGTGACAGACAAATATTTGTTCTCGGGTCATGGGTGTTAGTGACGTATTATTTGTGTTGTCCATGCTACCCGCGACACAGAGAATCCTACTGCGGGGATATGAGTGTGTTAGCGTTTTTTATTATTATTTCCTAAGTCACGTCGATTCAGGCGCTTGTTTTCCTCCTGGCTTATACTGAAGTGTGCTATACAGATCTTTTAAAGGAATTTCTAAGTAAAGTGGAACGCCTTCTCAATAACTGTATTAGTTATATCTTCGATTTGGGTTAGTATGACTACATTTTCCAATTTCGTTCCCAACTTAAGTGGCTTCCTATTCATCGGAGGCGAAACTCCAGGATTCTCGGCGCATTATGCTCTATATTTAATAATGCTACTTTTCTTGTATATGTAAAGAAACAATTTTAGTTCATCTATTCAACACATGACACAAAACTCCATATTTCAAAGCATGAAACTGGTTTCTTCGGAAATTTCTTCTCGAATCTATTAATCGTGTCTATTTTGTATACAGCATCTTCTCACTATATACTTGCTTCTACAGAATTAATCTGGATAGTACAGGCATTCAGCAACAGAAGAGATAGTTTGATCTTACTTAGACTGCTGTTAAACAAAATGCACTGCGAACAGGGATGATTGACTTAAACTAGCTGGATGAAACTTCATAAATCCCAAAGCATATCACAAAACTTTTAAGATTAGTCTCTGACTTGAACCGTTTCATTCTTATTATAACGTTTCATTCGTACTGTTATATAAATCTTGCTTATTTTACTCATTCATTGAAGTTCAGTCGAGCGTGGTATATGTTACTCTTAAGTAGCAACATATCTTCATTTAACCGTTTGTCTGTATGGTAGAGCTGTAGAGAAAATCCTTTTCAGTTACAGTATATTCTATTGAATTTTATAAAGTAGGTGTATTTGCTATATGCTAATTGGCATAGACTATTATTAATCCATCTTGTTTGTTAGCCATGGGACACAGATAATATATTGATATAGCAGTAGTTATTCGTGAATTATATGGTCCTTCGAGCAGCTTCACAAATTTCAGCGTTTGGTTTGATTAAAAACCCCTCTATCAATTTATGTCAGCGCGAGGTGGAGTAGATCTATCCTTAATTTACGAATAAAAGCCCTATATTCCATAACAGGGTCTTTCAACTATGGTGAAATGAATTATATATTTCTCTTAATTATTGAACAATTTAAAATTACCTCTAGTAATAGTATCCTTATATATATATAAAATCATTTTCATTTTCATATTTCTAAATAATTATTCATCATTTCATAAATCCGTTCTGCAAATGAAAAGTCACAAGTACCATATGTCAGATTTATTTTTTTATTTAAGGGTATTGGTTTTTGGATAACATATCATCAATAGATAGAAGATTAAGCGAGAATGCCTTCAATGCAGGAGAAAACAAGAACATTTAGAAAAGTATTAATAAACAGTAATATAATAATTCTTCGGATGAAATAACTACTAATAATCGCTATCAAGGATGCATACAATTCAAGAGCAGGTTTTATAAATATTTATAAAATAAGTATCTATCATTCAAACTGACGCTCTGAAAAGCCGGCAAACCACTTTGCAAAAGAAAAAACCAAGACAGGTTTACTTGTAACATGGAATTAATTTTCCAATGCAGTTCTGCGTCCAATGGAAAACGAAGGAAGTTTTCTCCTGGGGAGCTGATTAAAGGGAAATTTTCAAAGGAAGGAATAAACGAGGATAGAATACAAATACTCGTTCCCGATGTCGGGGATACGCAATTTGCTATAACCATTTTATGATGTAACGAATAAAATGTTATATTGGATAAAGACATAGGTGTGAGCAGCAATTTTATTACGTTCTTATATCTATATCTAAGTCTTTATTTAATCTTTATTTAGTCGTACATGGAATTTTATTCGATAAAAATATTATTTACAGAACTGACAATATGTAAGATACATACGTCAAATAACTTTCTTTGCCTTAAAAATTCACGTGTAAAACAATTGAAAGTGGTAATATTGTCAACATTGTCTTCATCATAATATGTAAGAAAGAAAGTAACAAAATGAGATGTTATTATAAAATAAATGACTAGAATTGCATCTCGCGTAGCTTTACGAGCAGGAAAGCTTGACAAATAAGAATTAAATGAGCCTCAATCTTCAAAACTATCTTGTTGTTTATTCTAAGAAAATGGTAAAGAATCTACTACTTTTATAACAGACGTAAATCTACACACATCAAGATGAATTTAAGTTTAAATAATAAACCTAAAATGGAACTCGTTTAAGGTTTCGACGTAGAGGAATTGCCATCCTTTCTCACTGAAACTTCCATTCTTGTTGAAAACCGCAGCGCCCGTTGATATGTGTTCCGCCATTTGCCAGTGTTTTATGCAGAAAAAGTTTAACGCATTCGGGACTGACTTCAGCGAGATTGACGAGATTCTCAAACATACGTAAGGGTGATGATTACGCAAGGTTTTTTTCATGTATCAATTGTTTTATTGTTTGGTAAAAAGCCTCTTTCGCAAACAGAAAACATTACAGCCAAAAGTTACTATTACTAAAAATATATTTTTTTATATTATCGTCAAATACCGAAAATCTTAATAATGTTGTTAAAGGTATTTGAACCTTAATTAACAGCTTACTAGTAATAATTATTTTAGTTAAAATAATCAAGCAATAATTTGCAAAATAAATTCACCTACCTCTCGTTCATTGTTATTATTCTTATAAAGAACTACGTTTGACATCAGTCCTTTATTTCAAAATTGTGTTAAATCATAAACTAAACGAATGTTAATTAATTAACACATTTATTTTTGCTTTACTAATTTACTTTTACTTAAATTTGAGAAGATTTTGTTTTTTTATTACTTTATGCCATTTAGGTAACGGATTTATAATTATAACTGTAGCGCTGATGTTTTGGATGAGTGAAGCTTTTAAGGTAGAAACCTTGGTATTTTCAAACTTGACGTTTTCTTTTAGGTAATGTTCACAAATACATTTGGTTTTGCAGACAATATTTTGGACATTTGCACTTTTTATGTGAGAATCGCTTACTTCATGGCTCTGTATGACGCCTTTAATCGCCCATTAGAAGCAGTAATTACTTACCAAGTTACATTACGCTTCAACGTAATGTTCTTGGTTGTTAGCTTTTTACATTAAAAAATCATGTGGGAATTTTGTGGTAATGGAAAGATACAATACTAATCTTCTTAAATTACTGTGTGCACGTCTCCTACAATATTAAAGTTCAATAGGTTTGAAGAGCGATCAAGGACTTATTACATCTACACCATCATCACATCGCCTTACATTGTTCTTCATATAATTACTGTCATATCTTATCTTCCTAACTCTGTACGTCTTCAATATATATTAGCTTCTGTTCTATGCAATGAGTTTTAATCTACTTGTCTTCATCCATTATTTTAAATAGATACTCATATATAAATACAGGCTGATATATTGCGGCTTAAAAATCCTACGTTCTTGTAAACCATATAAAACTCAATCACATATTAGGTAATAGAAAACAAACTTGTTCACCAGATCAAAACTTCTTGTCAAACAAAATTCAACTAAACTTCAAAACGTTTACAACTTTAATAAACTTCAAATGGAATTCGCTCCAGGTTCCGACAGAGAAGAATCGGTGAAAACCCCAGCTCTCGCCAAAAACCCCGATTCTCTCTGAAATGTGTTCCGCTATACATCTGCAGTGCTTCATGAAGAAAAAGTTTAGCAAAAAGCATTTGCGAGTTAAACTGGACGGACGGGAATATTAACGAATCGAACATGTTTTAGAAATTTCTGGCACTGAATTTACCCTAAATATTTTACCAAGGAAAGCATATTATTTACGCGATTTTAATTGAATTTATACAACTTTAGTGCACTTCCATTTTTAGAGATTACTTGAGGACATTTGTGTCAGAGATATATCAGTAGAGATACATACAGAAAAGAGGCAAAGTTAGTCGTAGCAGATAACGTATTTAAACCAATGTCAATTGATGTGGTGACTCACCAACGGTATTTAAGGCTGCCTTTCCACCAGAGATGTGCGAAATAATTAAGCTACGGATATGTTTCAAATTCACCAGTAGTATTGAGTAATGAAAAAAATTTAAACTCTTGCAAGCTTTTTTTTAATTTGATACACGTACGTAGTATAGCTCACAGATTTTTTTGTGGAAAAACAGCCTTAGGATAGGCTCTGGTCCGATATTATTTAAATGAATAGATAATCATACATTCATGCCCCTAGTCTATTCATGTCGGTTCTATCTGGGGATCGAACCTGAAACCCTTTGTTTAGTA
Organism: Calpodes ethlius; assembly: GCA_018251375.1. Classification (NCBI taxonomy): domain Eukaryota; kingdom Metazoa; phylum Arthropoda; class Insecta; order Lepidoptera; family Hesperiidae; genus Calpodes; species Calpodes ethlius. The sequence goes on from DWPA01002855.1 coordinate 8,965, forward strand.
GATATTTTAGCTGGTTGCAAAATCTTTTTGTTCTTATTGGCATCGAGGCCCATTTTTCTCGAACCGGGCCGTGTTTGTGCGGAAGCAATTGCTAGAATTTATTGCATTGACGTCGTTATCCAAATATCTATGATGGCAATAGATTTATATAGAGTTGACTCTTTATTCCGTGACAATAACGTTGAGGAAATATTTTTTAGGTATTTTTTATTTCTATTGAGGAAAGGATTCTTTATATGATCCACACATTTATATCCTACCATAGTACTATATTGTCTCGTAATTTACAGAATACAAAAAAATATCGGTGGAAATTATTACGAGTATTGCGTGGTACAGAATGCCTTCAATAGGAGTGATTTGGTACCACTTTTTTGAGGGTATATCCATCTTAAAATCCAGGCTAACACCTGAGTCAAAGACCGCTCCTGCTTGTGGTACCATCACAAAACAAAGGACAAGAGAAAATATTCAACGGCAATGACAACAATAATACCGTAGGTATCAATGGCAACGAAAGAAAAGAGAAGATAGAAAAGGGAAGGAAGAAAAAAGACTCTTTCGCAATGGTACTCATTCTCGTAATAATTCTTTAGTTGCCTCATTATTTCCACCAGATAGCATTCTTTGTCTAGCCCCCTTTTTAGCATACAAAAAGTATTCTGCTTATATCTAATATTGTGTAAACTAGAACGGAGAAACAGACACTTGCCAACATTGGTCACATTTTGTGAGAAAGTGAAAGTAATATGTTGCAACGTGTTCTATCTAGTCTTGGCAACAATGCTAAGTAGGTCTTCACGAGAAGTTATCACTGCATCTTGAGATAACTTTGTAGTAGTGTGCGTGTTTAAAAACGTAATTAAGTAAGCCATATAGAAGTCATAGCTGAACCACTAGTTCAAACGTTGGTTCCTTGAACGCGGGGATGTGAGTTCGAACCCTACATGCATGTCTAATTTTCAAAAATTATGTGCGTATTACAAGTTAATTATCTTTGCTTCGGTAAAGGAAAACATGATGACGAAACCTGCACATTTAAGCGTTCTTCATAATGATCTCGAAGGTGTGTGAAGTCTGCCAATCCGCACTTGGCCAACGTGGTGGATTGTGGCCTGTATCCCCACATTGTTAGAGGAGACCCGAGGCCAGCAGCGGGACAGTTATGGGTTGTAATGATACCATTGTGTATTTTATTATCTCAAAAGAAATCACGATAGGTTCTCTAAACAAGAAAGAACGCCTTCAAAGCTAGTATTATAGTAAGTATCATGGACTACCTTTGTCCTTTATACATATATTATTAGAGGAAAGGAAGCCGGGAAAATAGAAACGGACATTCTTATTCGTACGTTGTAGGGTAATGGTTAGTTTGTGACATATTTGTCTGTCAGGCCCGACTATATTTCGAAGCCGTCGTCAAACGAATGTATTGTCTCTTGCCTCGTCTAACCAATATCAAAAATCTAGGGGCTTGCTGGAAGCATTTTTTGTTCTTATTTCACAAACTATTGATTTTTCTCGCAGAATTACGAAATGGTCTTCAGGTTTGAAAAAAGAACTGCTTTTAACTTTAATATAACATTTAAGGATAGAATTTTATTGTCGATTATTACTTATGAGAGATAGTATTGTAGCTCTAATTGATTTAGTAAGCGCAGAAAAATATAAATATCATGGAGATGTTATTAATTGCAAAAAAATATATGGTGTACTGATGAGGAAAAATATGACAACAAACATAAAAAAATCTATAATACAATAAATCTATGACAAAGTGAGCACTAAAACCCATATTAATCCACTTGTTACACTCCTAATAGTTAGGGATCAATGCGTAATAAAAAATATTAAGTGAAATATATACCTAGAAACTGTAACGATGCTTATTCAGAATCGGCATTGTTTTTCTTTATTTCTTTCCAATTCTAATCTGTAATATTAGTTTAAAATATTAGAAATATTAAGCAGATATACAAGAATCATTTATCTTGTAACGATATATCCGAGGGCAGTTACCAAGCATGCTTATTATCCTGTTGACGTGTTTTGACCACCAAATTATGATGCATGGAAACAGCTATGCGATTCAGTGTGTTTTCTATTTCCCCGCAGTTGCCGGAAAAGTACACTGGGGATTTATGTACAAATGGTTTGTTTTTGGCTATGAAGTATTTTTGTGGACGAAGCTTTTCCGTTTTTAAAACCTTTGTGGAGAGTACCTTTTAAGGATATTCTATACGATTCTGCCATTTTTTTTTTTGTACAGTGAAAAAATTGTATGTTTACATTTTTTCCTCAGTGTCGATTCGAATGCAAATGTCGGTTGGTTTTGGATATAGAATATTTTTGTAAACATTGCTGTTTGTATAGATAATGTGAAAGAGCTTCAAAGGCAGTTTTACTTTGATATATGGTTCGTTTTTACCTTTACTTAATTTTAACTTAACTATTATTTTGTTTACATTCAGAAAAAATATTGAATTTCAAACGATTATCTTACAAAAAATTTCAAGGAGTTGAATTTATTACCTATAAACACATGAATAATAATTAATGTACTCATTCTATAGGTATATGCACTATTACTATAAATAAATACATGTAAATAAATTTATAACACTACAATACGATTGATTCCCTATGTCGTGAGTGCCATGAACAACACATAATGACAGGAAAACACTTATCCAAACAGAGAACAAAACTTTAAACTGATCATAGAAATATCTACCTCCCTGTAAATCTAACCCTGAAACTTTAAATGTTGAATAGCATAACCACTACGCCACTGTAAGTCAATTTGACAGAATCAGAGGCCATTGTGTTTTGGAAGGTAAAGTTTAGACATTGGACAATATTAATTCAAAATGCGTGGTGATTTAAGTTTTTGAATGACGCGAGGTTAGTATCCTTCGATAGAAAGGGCCAAGTATCATTGGTTTGTCCACACAGTAGAAGCATAAAAAGAGGGTTGGTTATTACCAATAGAACGCATTGCACCTCAGGAAGTCGCTTCTTTGAAAAACCGCAATTAACGGTACACCGCTTTTCGTAACGGATATTTATATAACGTATATTTATACGATACGTTGGATAATTAATATTACAGGAACTGGTAATATTCCCACGGTACAGGAGATTAATTTAAGTATGGCATTAATGGAGTAACGGCTAATCCGCTAATCTTTATCTTTATCTATATTACATACATTTAATAGATATGTTACGTGTTTCCGGGATGAACTCTGTAATTACTGATCCGATTTCAATTTATTTTTTTAATTTGATAATTTGAGAGACAAGATATTTTTGTTCCGGTAGATGGCGCTATTGACAAGATTGCTATATTTATTAGCGACTACATACATTATCATAATTACTAAATATTATTTTTAAGGTTTTGAAGAAATAGGTGTTAGATACTTATGTAAAACGTAGAAGATTTAAATGTTAAAATCCGAACAAAGAATATCATAGATCAATTTTATAACAAAACTAAAAATGAAATATTTTATAAATCCACTTGCTTCAAAGGATTTGTTATTGCATGGTTTAAAATCTGCTTTAAAGTTACGCCTGTTGTATTGTACGAGCTGAATTTTCTTGACTCAATGAAAGTTTTCTTTATTAAAAATGTTTTTCGCGAGAAGAATGCACCATTCTACGTGATCCAGGCTTAAGTTGGGCGTTGATAAACTAGATGTCCTAAATATCAGACACTGGAGGTTTTTACTTAACCTCCTTAAATCCGCATAAAACGATTTCTTTTTTCATACTTTTGTGTTTAAAGACGTTTAAGTTTTGTTTATTTAATCTCTGGTTCCGGTAGACTCCTAGTAGTATCGTGGACTACCTACATACGCACAGACAAATTATATAGAAGATCGATGAGTATAACCGGGTGCCATAAGCGGCTTATATGAACAATGTCTTTGATTCTATGAGTATCTGGACGATGCTGGAGTACCTTCAGTCATGCACCTCTGTTATCGATAGGTACTTTGAAGTATTGATGTTCTTCTCCTCAATTGTAGGAGGTTATGGGGCCAGGAGATACGATTTCCCTGTAACTGTTCACCACTACATAGAAAGATGAGTTCAGGCTAATGAAGTGAAAAGACCTTGACACTTCAATGGCAAATACCTTGCACGCCTTCGATTTGCTTACGATATAGTGACAAATATTAAGGGACAAATAATCCAGCAGGCAAAGCAACGCAAAGAATGCAACTCGTCTAGGCAGCGTCGAGAATTCACCACATCTCGTCTTTTCAATATTCCTTAGTACCTTGAAGTCGAAAATAATCGAATATTGTGTTATGCCAGTGTTGACCTACGGATTCAAGATTTAGTATTTTACTGTTGACTTCATTCGAAGGCTCTCATCACTCAGCATGCCATCAAAATATTTATCTTAGGTATTTTGCTATAAAATAAGATTTGTAACTATGAAGTACGAAGACAAACAAAAGTTACCGATATAGCTATAGGCCACATCGTTCGGAGGACTGACAATAGATGAAGTCGAACAGTCGTCAAATGATAACGCGTGTCAGTAAAAGGAGCAAAAGATCTCCTTCAACCAGCAAAAAACATAGCGGGTAACCACTGAATTTAGAGGGCCCAGAACTAATCGAAGTGGCGGCAAATACGGACACCTATGACAAGCGGTATTTCAACCGTTTTAGTAATAAAAAAAATAGATTTAAAAATCCCTGGAAACATGATTTTGATCACCCATGATAGCAAAGGTAAAAATAAATATAAGTATTATGAATTTATAATCATGGAATAGATTTTAATAATTGTATTAGGCACGTAATTTCCATACCATCATCGTGCGAAACATCTTTGATGAATATCAAAATGAATATTTACTGAACCTGAAATTCCTGTTCTCGTAATATAAACAGCTAATTGAATATTAACAGAATTTTTCGTGATTATTTACAAAATATATTCGAAGTTTTTATAAGCATAATAATCATAAGTAAGAAAGAGAATTTTTGATGTAATCATGGTTGCTAAGCTCATATTGTAAGAATATACCAGAAACGGGAATGAAAAGTACTATGTTTGGCCTGTAACATTAGAGAGGAGGGCTTGGGGCGTACTACAATAACTTGATCACAGTTTTGTATTAAATAATAGAAGTATACGTCTAATGATATTATACGTTATTGCGCTATTGATAATTGTACTGTTTTGATGGGATAATATTGCTGAACCCAACGAATATAAGAGTTACCAACGCACCATCTAGCGGTAATTTGTTGAACTAGTTTCCATTATCATTATATGAAAGAAAATATCGCAGATGCTGACTGTTGTTCTAATACTTAACACGAATTCGTAACTTTTTGAGATTACATTTTTCTTTAGTGACGTGTGACTTTATGAAGAGCACTATCATTTATGTGATAAATTTTATGAAAAGTTTCTGAAGAAGAAGAATAAGTGGATAAGTAATAATTCTGATGATGAAGTTTATTGCTTTTATTTAATTTATAATACTTGTTAGTTGATTAGTAAATTTTTTGAATCTGATTTTGCTTAATTAGAAGTACAAAACTGCATACTATTAATTGTTTTGCAGTATAAAAACGTGTTTTAAGTTTCTTAAACTATTAAATTATTACCTTCAATAACTTGGTCCTTATATCCATATATCTATTAATCATCGTATTACGTGATGTAGATACGAAACTTTAACGTAATGTATAATATTTCACGTAGATTCGATGAAAATCGGATGTCGCAGACACGGAGTCAGAGATATAAATGATCTCATTCGAATTCACTTTATATCTTACTACAGTGAAAATAAAAGGGAGGTTATGTCACGTATAACAAAGAAAAGATAAAAGCCAAACTTAATGCTTAATTTACAGTAGTAGTATTTCTACTTCTCGATTTTAGGTGTAAGTAGAAAAATCTGATAGGAGGGCTAAACCAGTATCAGAGTAAATACTATATACATATATAATAAGCCTCGTAATAGAAATAAACGCTAACACACTCATACCCCCGCAGTAGGATTTATCTGTGTCGCGGGTGGGATAGACAACACAAGTAACAC
>DWPA01002856.1:0-15046 GCA_018251375.1 Calpodes ethlius
AGCCATTATATTTAAGGTAATGATCGCTCGATATTTATTTCCAAACGATTTTACAGTTACGTACTTTTTTAGATAATTATGATGCCTATGAATTTCACTTATGCGATTTAGAACTTCTTTCTCGGAAACGAAATTCTTTTCTCCGAAAATTCTTCTGCATTTATATTTGATAATCTTTGCTTGGCCTTTTAAAAATGTCATTAATGTTACTGCATTAGTATCATAAACTGCTACAATACCGGAACCAAAGGTAAGAAAGAGACCGTGTATGGCTAGACTCCCCGCATATCCTGGCATTTTGTTTTTGTTGAAAGGAACCCAAGTGCTCATAATTTGAGGATAAGGCTCTGAGCCATTAGCGATTCTTTCTCGGTACTGATCCATTGTTAGGTATTTCAAAGCCGGAGACGTGATTGCAATAATGTTGGTAAAGAACGCAATAATCCAAAAGAAATAGGTAATTATTCTTGAATACTTTTTGTATTCTTCCATTATTTTTATTGTAAATGAGTCATTTTTCTCGATTGCTGATAATTCTTCTTTGCTTATTAACTGCACCAGACCCGTCCACTTTGAACGTATCAGTGTAAAAAATACAAGCTTACTTACTGTTACAGAACTCAAACCTGTTATTGAGAAGTTCATTAAGGCTTGCGATAGATCTTTCCTTAATACATACAACTCCATGTATGCAGTTATAACAACCAATACTGCCATAATGTGAAAAATATAGTAGATAAAATTTCGCAACTTAGATCCGCTTAGCCAATATCCGAAGAAGCAAAGTCCTTTTATATTCGGACCTAACAATGGATGGTCGGGATCCTCAAAAAATTCGGCAACTTTATTAATTGTTCTTCTTAAAGCCATTTTGGAAAACCCTAGTGTCCGCTAGATATGAAATGTTTTATATTCTCAATTAAAACTTTCGTTCACTTTTATTCAAGATTGATGGTTTGATTCAGAAGAACACCAGCTTAAATTCTGACTGATATATAAGTAGTACACAAATAAAAGTCAGTAGCGCTTTCTCGTGATTACTGGCGCGACGTGAAATACTAATGCGTGTATAGACACGAATTAGTATTTCACTCATAGGAGCGTGTAGCGTTATTTAATGACCGACCTAGGAAGAGATTTAGCTAGCCAGATGATTAGAGAATATGGTCAGTATGAATGCACTAGGTTTTTTTGATTAAGATGGAAAAAATTGTCATGAAGAATTACTGGAGCCGTTAACGGATATTTAAAATAACAGAAATTCAAAAGTGAACTCACATGTTGCATACCATTTTGTTCGAGGTCAGTATCGTACGGATTGACTTTAATCAGTGAGCTGGTTTGCCCGATAATTGGTGCTATTTGCAATTTACCCTATATTAAAAACCTATTAGAAGCCAATTTAACATGTTTAAAGAAGGTGTTAAAATTTATGAAACATGGATCGTTTAAGTATGAATTGTATTTTGTTTAATTTTGAATTAAAATTCTTTATTATAATATTGCAGATAATACGAAATCTTACGTCGATTGTTTACTTTTAAACAATCAATATGAGATGTTGTATCAATGACTGCGATTTCTTGAGCGTTTTCCTTTGGAGGTCACGTAAATTTTGGATCAATTGTTATCATTACATAGCTACCTACTTACGTAGAAGTCTTTAAAAAACCAACATATGGCTTGGTCATTTGAACTTTCAACACTAATTGAGTCACTTGCTTCAAATACGTTCTAGGCTCCAAAATATTATGTCAATCCAGTTAATCCCTGGTTTACACGACATGATTTTATGGATAATCTCTTAATATACGCATGGCATCATTCACACACGCTATAGAACGTCGTTAGACGCCACTCTGGTTACATACACTTACAGGGCTACAAATTCCGGTTCTCAATCTACCGTGTACGCTGAAAATAACTATTTTGTAACGTTTAAATTTAATAGATGTTTTACGGGTTTCATTTATGGAATTTAGTACTCAATCTGCCTTAATAGTGAATTTATATATCACAAGTTGGGTGACTATAAGTTTGTATGGAAATGCTCTGCATGTATGAATTCAAGTCCTACATCGAGTAAATCTCCTGAATTGGAAAGTGTTCTTGCTGAGCTAAAGTGTTATAGCAAAGTTAGCACCTTAGTCGGTGTTTGTGAAATGTTAGAATCTTTCGAGAGGAAGTGATCTTAAAACTATCAAGTCGGAGTTCATGGAATTTAAGTCTTCGGTAAAGTCAATGCACGATTCAAATTCGTCCGTATTCAATAAATTTGCCAACTTAGAGCGTAAAGTTCAATCGCTTTAGAGAACCAAAAGCCAAATGATAATTCTGGAGAAACGTGCTTATCGGTTGGAATGACAAATGAAAATGAGTTAACGATTGAAAAAGGTATCATTTGAAACGTAACTAAAGATCAAATAAACTATGCAGCGCCCATGCGGGGTAATAACAACATTAAGAATATCATCTTAACCTTACGTAACATATACATTAAAGAAGATTGTATAACGGTTGCTAAATAATGAAAGTTCATCATCATTTACTAGCATAAAATTGAGAGATAACAAAATAATTTTACATAGATAAACATTTGACACATGACCGTAAAATGTAAAAGGTGTCCTGCCCAGTGAGTGGAAGCACGTAATTATAAGCGTGAAGGGCAGTAGATCATTTGTACAGAAGAATCATCATACATCTCTGGTAACTTCGATATCACTTCCTTCATTATCCTAAATTGCTTCTTATTTTTTTAAGATTTTTGTAACTACATTGTATAGATTGAGAAACGCATAGTTTTTCGTGGAAACCACGTTTGTTCTCTTATCATTGGATCTTTTTTGGTTTGAATAGAGTCAATTAATAATTGTTTGTTGTAACATATTTGTTATGCCATTAGGCTCGAATGAACTTGCTTTCAGAAACTGCAATTAATGCCTTCGAGTAGAGTATCTTATGTTGTACAACTTAGAGTTGCAATTCGCTTGTCGATCTGTATTTAATGACGTTCCTCGCATACGCTCCTATTTGTTTAGATCTGATGTACATGGTATTCGATAACACGTTATTAATTTGCTTGGTACGATGCAAGCCTATCACAATTTCAACATTTCAGAGAAATATTCTATTAAACTTTTATGATGTATGTTTAACAAAAACTTGGCTTATGGATACTATTGTTTCGTAATGGAATAAAAATTACACAAGCATTAATTAGTCACTGGGAAGTGAAATGTTGGTAACTCCGTCGGTCATACTGTACGATGTGAACTGTAGTATTATGTATACTGTAGTATTATTAGTATGGAGCCTGTCGGGCTATCTGTCACCCTCAGGCAACTGCCAAATGACTCGTGGTATCTGGGCTTGGGGATCAGTTGTTTCTTTTATTTCTTTGATGCCTTTGGTGTTATTAATGTCCATGGAGAGAGGGAAGCACTTACCATCAGATGATTTACCCGAAACTTAGCGCTAAGACTTAAATACTGATGTCTGTTTTATAGTTAGAGAGACTAGTGAACTGTTCCAATATGTTACTTCCAGATAATAGTCAGTTTACCACTCAATTAAATTTTATGGATGAATTGGAGTTAAGCAATTTTTCTCAGTAAAATAATTTTACCTTTAGTTCATCAGGACCTTAGTTTTATCGGTGAAATTGGTCAAATCCATACTCATCACTATAAGTGTCGAAAACCTTATATACTTACATGGCAATCACAAATTGATAATGTGTAGCTTTTATCTATTTCATCTGTAGCAACTTATTGAAAATTGGTAGTAGATGTGAGCTTTTGTAGTCTTAATATAGTTGATGGTAAGAAATTTTTACTTTCTTTAAGAGGGCTCGATGTTGCTACTGAGCTTTGTTTTGCAAACGTTATCCGGTACAATGGTTGAAATGGCGAAGGTTCGCATAAATACGTCTTAAATGAAACATTTGAAACTTGAGTACGATGCGTGGTTACGTAAATGTTGTCCCTATTTATTAAGACTTATTTACGAGGGAGGTGTATTAAGAAATCGCACTGAGGAGAACGCTGTCTAATATTTGTACGACATACTGAACAATTTACAAACCTAACATATCCCTATTAAATTTGTTTAAAACAGTGACAGTCGATAACTTTTAGTACTCAGTAACAAAACATTTATATACGTTCCTTAAATTTTGAATAATGATTCTGATCTAATTTATCCCTCAGGTGACCATTCGTGTTCTAAGGTACCATTGGAGATAAAGTGTGATGACAGGGAAATATCATAAATTCAAATCCAAATTCCAAATAATCCCCCATCTATCCCCGAAAGGGTTGAGCTTGTTAACAATGGAACCCATTAATCGTAATCCCCTCTTCAAACTGATGTTTTGTAAATGAATTGCGTTATGTGATTTCTATCTAATAGCTACCTTAAGTCCCTTTTCATGGAGCCGGCTTTACCTTCCTTGGCAGTAAGAAAGGATTATTGGGATGGATAATCGAATACCTAAATATTATTTTTTGTGGTTTTTGAGGCGATCTTATAGCGGGTTTTGAAGAAGTTATATTCACAATGCATTAATTTCACATAGGTTATAATTTAATCTCAAGTGACTGGACTAATTTTCATGCGCCGATTTTAATTATTAATGATGTTATCTTCGTTGTTAATTCTCTAAAATATCGTATGTTTTTAAAAAGTAGCAAATTATAACCTGCATATCATGTAAATAAATACTTGATCGTGGTAGTTATACTACAGTTATTATCTATAGGAAGCTAACTATGCAATTACCAAAGCGTACTACAGACACCATAAGACAGCCTAATTACATGATCAGAATTAATGGTACTAAACTCAGTTTACATTTCGCTGCTTCACAGTGTGCATGGTTTTGGGTCCGAAGTGATGTTTCAATTAAAAGAACAATTTTATTAACACAACCTGATTTTAATCACAATTTAAACAAAACTCTAAATACGTTAGAAACTATTCACAACACATAAGCAACCAAAAGTTCACAATATTCAGATCAGACCAATACAGCGACAAGCATAGCTTTCGCTTCCCAAAGATGTCAGAGAACTGTGTCCGTTAGACATCACAATCAGACTTATATAGGAATTACCCCCACTTTTCCTACTACTACCCCTTAAAGTTGCTAACAATAGTTATTATTTTTTAATTTGCAATGTTTCTCACTTTGTATGTTTCTTTGGGCCAAATCTTGCGAGGTAAATTAAAACTACTTCCATCTTAATGTCAAGTATGACCTAATAATTCATTTATTAATAGCTCTAGACGATCGAACTTGTCAATGTTGAATGTTGATTAGTTGTACTATTTTTTTGCAAGCGTGCATAGATTACAAAAGCCTGTTTTAAGTTTTTTAATCAATTAATTTTTCAAAGACGAATACAATTATTCATACTCATATATGATTAGAGGTCTTGAATAATTATTTGTAGGGAGCGGTGCCTCTTTCGCTCAGTCATTCATTGTCTCCGCCTGTCTCTTAAGAACCTATTTAACAGGTTTTTATTTAACTATTTATGTTTTATGTTTGTGTAGGTCCAAAAACGAGATAGAAGACTTGCCTGTTGTCCTAAATATTTAAAATTCAATTATGCAAGTTTAAGATATATTTTTTTAGTTCGCAATATATTTCATTTTCCAGAAAACATGAGCTATTCAATATGAATGTATAATCACTATTTATTTGCTTTTGTGCACCAACGCTATAAAAGCTGTTTATCGTATTAAATTTGCCATTTCATACCGACGTATCGTTGTGTTCATCCTAAAACTCAACTATGCAAGAATGTTCTTAGTTCACATCAGCTTTTATATCTAATGCATTTTTTTCATAAATACTTTGGAAGTTAACAAAAAATATAATAAAACTACGCCGGTTTATATGTATCTTATTATCACGTAACGAGAAATACGATTCGAAACGACAATGTTATGTCTTGAGCAAATTAAGACGGAGTTTCTACAAGAGCAATGATTCTTACAGAATTGATTCCATTTATTACTTCTAAATAATTTATGTCATCCAATATTGGGTAATAAAATAAAATGACGTTGGAGACCCGGTCTTAAATGGCGTGATCGCAAAAATATGACCCCTAAATGGAGCTAAATTGTTTTGGCATGTAGCGAGCCTATAACTTCATGGTGGACGAAAGTTTATTGCCTTTGAATTCATTGCCACCGAGACATAATTCTAAAGACTGATGTACACCATAAAAATCCAGAAAGAAGTAATTTCGGAATGGCGGAAGAAAAAAAAATGGCTGACGACAATATTTCATATCCAAACACTAGTTTATAATTACTTGTTTATTTAAAATAAATTGATAAAGAAAATTATAATTGTAACAATCCGTCCTAAAATATTAAAATATATTCATTAGTAGACGTTGAAAAGATTTTAACACTATGATGTAGGTAAATACAGGAGTTTTATTAATTGGTACATTTAATTTAAGATTTATTCTTACATAGGTTATTTAATTGATTTTCAGAAAAAAGTGTCTGAATAAAAATATTGGTAACATTTTATTTATCTTAACTCTTGACTTCGTTATAAAGGAAATCCCGTGAGAAATACGGCTTTCTCCAAGCGTCCAAGGATTTGTTCTGGGCGTAGATGAATCATTCAGTCAATAAAGACATCTCTGTTTATGTATTTTGTTAACTCCTTTAGAGCCATAAAATCCATGGAATTTATTGAAGTACTTCTATGAAAATATGGTAGCAGTACTTAAATGTATTTCAAGGAAGAGGTTCTTGGCATTGGTGCTATAAATTTAAGCCTAATGGCGTGGAAACCTGACCACCAATCAATTATCCAGTCAAAGGTAAAGGATACCCTTGTATCCAATATACAATACACCACGAATTCTTTACCCATCCTTTTTATCCCAGGGCTTTAATAAGTGCGAGTATTGGAGTAAATTGCGGAGGAATTCCCTCGAGAGCATACAATCAACGCAGGATTTCTGACAACCGTTTCTGTCACGTACTTTTGAATGTCACGTAATGTCACGACGTGTCTTGACACGTGTTAAAGGAATAATGAGGCAATCTTGAACGATAAACATGTGGCTTTATAACGACGCAGAAATTGTTCGCATATCTGAAGTGTCCAAACCAGATTCGTTCTTTCTAACTCAAGGTGTGCTTTAAAAAAAGTTACTCCTTATTCTCTTCAGAATAAAGATATACAGCTGTTCTTAATATTCTATTTATCATAATCTATCCGGTTAGTATGGGTAATAAATTTATCCACGCACTCCGTGAGAATGGAAAGATTGAAAATGGCCGTTCAAGATGAATTACTTTCAAAAGTTACAAAATGAGATCTATAGTGTTTGAATATCATGTATAGAAGTTGTAAGGAGGCAGACATACTTCACCTGAAGTTTTTCCATACTAAGATGAGAGCACTTGCCAGTGTGAAACATAATTAAATCACCTTTAAATTGAGAAGCTTTGTTGATGAAAATGCTTTTGTTTCAGAAATTAACAAACTTTGAGTAGATATCGTTTCGGAGCTAATGAACGTTGATTCTAATCTTTCCCGATAATTTAATTTACAAAGTAACGCAAAGGGTTACCCGAAAAGTTAGGAAATTAGTTATCTGTCTTGGTAACTTTACACCGATATTTTTAGCTTTGTTGCTTAGAGGGGTTGTAATCAATATTAGATAGTCAAATGGATTTGAACATGACTGAAATCCTTATCACAACTCATAACACTGCTGGGCTTGAGTCTCCTCTCACACTGTAGCAATGATAGCCTAGTGTTTCGAACGATGGTCTAATTGACTAAAAGTATAATATAAAATATTCAGTTTACTTGTCCGGTGTTTTTAACTCAAATTTTGAAAGTGAAATTTATCTCACTAATATAAAATTTTGTATAAAGATCAGATATATAAAGATCAGATGACAATGCAATATAATGATGGTCTGATGAGAAGTTGGTCTGATGATGGAGACGCAGGGTGGCCATAGGAATTCTGAAGTAAAAGTACGTAACTCGGTGGAGTTTGGTGGTATTTTTTGATTTTTCCTGAGAAATAAACTAGTCCTAAATGATATCTAGGGTTTGATTTTCATTCAATAAAACAGATTATCTAAAACTTTTTCAACTTTAATGTCGTTGTCGTCGTAGGCAAACGTTTGTAAAGTCTCGCAGTGACAACGCTCAAAGCGAATTCGCCCTGCGCTTACTAGAACAAAAAGTTGCTCTGAAATTTAGAGCGATAGTATTTGAATATTAATATGTGTTGTAATGCGTATACGCGTGTGGTAATACTTTTGATTACCGATACGCACACAACAGTGGCAATGTGTTTTTTAACAAAGGAAAGTCACACCTAATCAGTAATTATAAAGAAAGTGAGGATAATATGTTTTTTCCATAGAAGGCAACATTTTTAACTCACCAAGATAGGGAAAAACATCCTATAATGGTGACAGTATTATTTACGTATATTGCAGTTCTAAGCTATTATTATTCTATATCTATACACATGTTTATTTAATGAATTTATTCTTATAGATACTATAACCACTGACATGAAACTTATTGTTTCATGTGATAGATTTGCACTAAAAAAATGTAATATCCAATACGTCACGTAAGTAATGCATTTATTTAAAAGAACACGCCTTCAAATGTCATGTGTTCCAGCTAGTCTACCTACTTAATGTTGCCTCTTATTTCCCTATTTTTCATACCAATAACATTTATCACTTAAAGAAAAGCGAACGTCTCAAATTCTAACTAAACACGCGCTGTACGAAGTAATATTCAAAAGTCGTAAAATATTTTACCGCCCTATTCGGTAGACGCCTTGTGAAATGTATTTTAACTTCTCTGTTTACTTCTAAAACGAAGAGAAACTGATATATGACTTGTTTTTCGTTTGCAAACTTAAGTTGAAATAATTTTATGGACCATATTTGCGTACTAAACTTCGCTAAGGATAAATCTTTCTTAACATGCGAGTTTATACTTCCAAATACGATAGTATACCATGTTCGACTATTACATTTATAATATCAAAATTTTGCAATGTTTTCGTGTATAACGTACAGGTCGCTTTCATTAATTTGAGATAATTCATAATTTCTAACAGTTCAAAATTAACTATTGATTTTTAAAGTTAGTAAAAATACGTTTACGATTATAAAATAAATTATAAGAGCTTAATGCAAAATGCCTTTTTCTAAATACTCTCTTGAACGTTTAAAATAAGGGTTGAATATCAGCATAAAACTTTTTCATTCTGAAAGTTAGATGGACGTCACGTTTAATGGAAATTCTAAAGGAATAAAATAGGGAATGAAATGAAGGATTAAAAATACCGTGTACAAACGTTATTTAGTTTGTAATGTATACTTATCTTATTATCTTTACTTACTTTGCTAAAAATTACTAAATTAAATGTAAAAAGTCCTATCAAAATCTCATACTATATCACACGACAAGCACCATCAATATTTACATAACGAATATCGTAAAATGGAACATAAAGCTGAAACAGGCCTGGATTTAGAAGCTGAAGATGGAAGCTCTGTGCATGTTAATGTGGTTTGCTTGAACTCCGATATCAATACCGATATTGGTATATATACACAGAATAACTATTAGATAGATACTTACTAGTTATCGATGGTTTTGGCTGTCATGAGAGGGAGGGGGGAGGGGGGGTAATCGCTGGATTCAGAATGCTCAGGACCGGTTTGAGTGGGGCATTAGGGGAGGCCTATGTCCAGCTGTGGACCTTAAAAGGCTGATAGATAAATAGACAGTTATCGATGATTAGATAATTATCGACACTCTTCAGACAGATACTGAGTGAACAGATAACTCTAAGTTTAGTTCGTATTAGTAACACTAGCGTTAATGGAGGACACGTAATTAAAAACCACACAATTGTGTTTCTGGTGTAACTTATTCCCGCTCTATATTGGCTATGGTTGTGCGTTGCGACATGTGAATTATTGTTGGTTATCCACAACCACCTATTGCGATGTAAACCGACTTCACCGCGTTCCATTAGAGATTGGTTATTAAATTTGATTCATGTTTAGATTCTGCACCGAACCACGTGTATTAGTGATTCTGTAATAATTTTGTCACGTGTGTTAATTAGTTTTAACTAAAATGTATCGGGAGGGCCTGTATTTATTTTGATTAGTTTCTTTAACATAATCATGTTTTTTATAGCTTTATTGAAAACCATATGAAAGTAGGTATATTGTAACAACCATTGTGGAATTATGATCATCATTCTGCATTGAAATTTCATTACTTAGCTAGTGATGCGATTACGATTACAGTAATGGAAAATATTATCTGTGAACTAAATTGAATCATTCCTATAAAACGAGTGCTCACAATAAAAGGTCACGAAAGTCACGAAATTGTCAACTTCAATGATTTTGGTCCCATCCGCGACTACAATATTAACTCCACAGAGTACCTAAACACTAACTTACATAATGCCACACCGTAACGGACTACTCTGTATTCTTTTGACAATAAAGTTTTTTAATGACTACCTAATAACCTCTTTAGTCGTTCCTATTAACATTGGACGGGTCGGAAATTCTCCAGGGTATCTCATGAAAGAGTTAATCTAAAGCTACGTCAGAAAACATGACTAAAGCTTGCATATAAAACATCTGAAGCCGCTTCAAAGATCAAGTTTTGGTTTAATTATAGTAAAGTTAGTATCCTCTAAAATTCACTTGACCTTCGTTTAGGCGATGAAAGTTTAGATCCATTTTAATTGTAATAAGTCTTAAATTCTTCGTTTCTTCTCTTTAGTAACCTTTTCAAAATTTTCATCATCGTCATCACAACACATAACTATCCAACTGCTTTCGGATCAAATTGACGGTACGGGCCATAGTCCACCACGCTGGTCAAACCGATTTGCAAATTTCACACATCTTTGAGACCATTGTGGAGAACTTTCAAGTTTGCAGGTTTGCTAGCGATGCTTTCATTCACCGAAACAAGTTTTAATTAATTTGTAATACGCACATAACTTTTTGCCAGAAGACCAATAGACCAAAAAAAACTTATCCAAACTTAATGTTTTTGGGAGGTACCCTGAAAAACTTGCTTTTAGGTTTTATTCTATCACTTTATCGGTTTGATAAATCTGTACTAATATCATAAATGCAAAAGGGTGTTTGTTTGTTTCTCCTTCTTTCATGGAGCATCCTTATTGTGTGATTCTTGGTTTTGAGGTAGTTGTGAATATGACGAGTACCATAAGATACTATCCACTGATATAAAACATCTCATTTCTGTGGCAAGATCCATTAAGATGAATATTTCAGCCAAAATGTCTGGTAACCAATGTTAGAAACGAATTGATAACCTTTTTATTACTGTTCTTTTTTTATTTGCGTGCGAAAACGCGGGCGGGTTACAGCTTTCTAATATTATATGCTAATTAATATTATGTTCTAGTAGGTACCTAATAATATACCTCTGTGCTATGTTCCGTTAATATATTTTATTTTTCGAGATAATCTGTAAATCATTCATAAAAATCCACTGAAAGATTAGCTATGTAATGAATCCTTCACTTCTAATGTCTGAAATGTTTGTAAAATGGCCGTCGGCTATAAACCTTTTCCAATATATTCCCCTCATTAGAAAATAAATAGTCTATCGACCCCTCTTGGACTATAATAATTGTTCGTGATTCAAATTCCAGTCTTGTTCGTCAATACCGAACATCAAAGTAAACCCGAATGGCCTTATAATGACAATTTCATAATCCTTACCTAAAGGGCTTCTGTTAATTTGTTTGTATAATCCTAAGGCTGGTATTAAACCCGGATTATCCGAATTAGTTCTATAGATACTAGATGACCCGAAAACATTGTCTAATAAATTGTAACTTATGAGCAATTTTCTGATTTACATAGTTCATTTAACTTTAGTACAAGCGGCTGAAAAGAGGATTACAATTCTCTGTAATCTGAACGACAGAGAAGTTGATGACTCTAATGGATCATCAGATATGTGACCAGTTTTTCAACAAATAAAACTATCATAGCTTATCAAAGTTTTAATTATTCAAATCTGAATACTGGCATGTTCCAATATGGCCTACTTAACTCTAACTTTACCAATTCTCGTCCCTTGTTCTAAACTTTTGTTGGTCCAGGACTCTTCTCAATGCGAATTATTGAAGGGTTTAGGGTCCAAGACTTTTGTCTGACATCGAAATGCTACTTAAAGGTCTTCGTCATGGCCTAATTACAACAACACCATCAGGCATTAACCCGTACACATGCCTTCAAAGGCATGGAAATTGTCAAACATATTTTTCTACTAGTACTCATCTCATGACTGCCCCTGCCATTATTTAAAATCTATCATTTAGGATAAACACAAACTAGGCAATGAATGCTTCGTCTTTAAAAATCCATCCATTGCAGGAAAAGGTCCACTGCTGAACGTAGAACTCTTAATTTACGCCAATCAGACCGGTCGTCAGCCTTCTGAATCCAGCGTATCCACTGTTATCACCGCTATCTTCCTCAGGTTCTTAGTCCATCTAGTTGAGAGAGGACCTGTGCTACTTTTTCAGATACGTGGGTGCCCTTAAAGAAACTTTCTTTCCCTAGGGTTATCGGTCGTTCAGTTTTTTTCATACTCTTAAAAACATCTTGATAAATGATTTTAACGTCATCTATAAGAAGCATGTAATCTGTTACAAACTGAGAAACTAGTAGTTTTTAGTTTTACAAATTACTCCAAATATTACCTAACACTTTAGATTCTAGTGCTTCATTAATTACTCGCACACAACCGCTTTAACAATATTTTATGGATTATTATTATTATTGTTGATATGATTTATAATTAATTTTATGATAATGTTTATTTCGATGGACAATCATATGCAACTCTATGCAACATTAATATTGGAAGTTCGTTTCTGCAACTGGCTGAAACTGTATTATAAAACTTCAAAGTCTATATCTATCCCATTGCTGGGCTCAAGTCTTCTGTTAAGTGAAAGTTAAATTTTACTTCTCTGGCGAAACAACAACGTTCTTAAAAACATTTTAAATTCTAGGTACATCAAGAAGAATATATATAGGCACACATGTATTAAGTATAAAGAAAAATATATCCATTATATTAACTTCATCCATAAAGTTATCTCTCTTCATTTCTCTTTTCTCCTTTTTCTATCAGGCACTAGTTGTATAACTCATATTTTTTATCTTTATCGTTGTTACCTTTTCTATATTCAATCTCTTACATTTTAGGTCTTTAATCCAATTTAGTCAAAATTTCTGATTTTCCTTCATTGACATCTCAAGACATACTAAGATCAAATAACCATCCAATTACTGAGACAAAGGATCCGAATGAGTTTTCAATTAGCATTAACATATACTCGTATATACAACATCTAATCAATAACTAATATGTAATCGAATACTTCAATCTTTATCCTCCAAACAATTAAACGTATTTTAATTACATATTTTACGAGGTAAAAGATAAAACCGACTCGTTCGTAATTTTTCTCTTTTTTTTTAAATATAACCGAGAAACATAATACTGAGAAAGATAATACCAGTAATAATATTAATGATTCAATTATAATATTGATAATTAAATCCTTATGAAATATAATATGATAATTGAAGTCTTACCAAGCGGGCTGGCATCAGTCGCCTTTTACGACGCCCTGATATACCAGCATGGAATTAGAGTCAATATTGTAATCCACTTCAATGAATAGATAAAAAAATCTTTACATAAATAAATACTCACATTCATACACTCCCACATCTGTACATTCACATTAGAATTCTGTTTTTCGAGAATGGTCACACAAATTATACCTAATAAACATTTAGAAACCTAGAACAGGGATAACTATCACACAAATATATTTAGGAAATGAAAATGGGATCCATTGAACAACAGACTGTTCACTAACAACCTACAATAATTACTAACACTGGCGCATCGTGACCTCTAAAGCTATTTTTTATTAAGATCTGTCATCACAACATCCAACCCTAAGTAAGAAATTTTCTAATTTGGGAATCGGTGATAGACGCTTTTTATAAAAAACAAATTCAGAACAGCTTCCCATTCAACGGTTACAGAAACTTATGAGCAACTATGAGGGTATTCTATGGCAATAATCATCGCCTAATCATCAAATGTAAGCGGACAACACTAATTTCAACAATCCGTGGGTCCGTTCAAAAACATCTCTAAGAAACAACTGTGACTGTTACTGCCAATAATTTATGGTTATAACCAATACACCATATTGAGTCCAATTCCGTGATACTTTGTAGTTAAGTTAAATATCAATATGATTTAGAAGCTTATTAAGTGCATAATAAACTTAGATAACATCATTCCATGTATAGTTCCTGGTGTATAAGTACCCCATCAAAAACCCCTCATAGTATCATTGCAAGCTCGTTTTCTATCTTCATCCCATAAAAAAGGTGATGTGTATGGTGATTTGTTAGTTACGTAAAAACAGCAAACGTGGGATGCTTCTCTGGACCCATGAATGGATACAATCTTTTTCATTATTTTGGGAATGCCTTGACGGTAACCGAACACGTTTCCTGATTTGTAAAACACAGATACATAGAATAAATGAAATGCTTCCCAAAAGCTTTTTCCAATAATAACATTGTACTCCTCGACACCAAATTCAGTTGAAATTTTATAATACTGAAACAAAAATAACACCAGAATGTTTTGAGTGCTGTCCGGATATATGAGAATGATTCGATGCGCGAGGAAAAACTGCAAACAGCCGGATGTTTTAATAAAGAACAGATTGGCTTTGATTTTGAATGTAGTTTTGAAACACACTGCGTAGTTTTGAATATTGTTACTGAATAAAGTAAACTAGATGGCCAGAAAGGCGATAAATAATAAACAGGAAGAATGTATGACATGAAAGTAAATAATCAAATAGAAATCTATATATATATATATAAATGAAAGTTTGTCTGT
>DWPA01002857.1:0-15042 GCA_018251375.1 Calpodes ethlius
GAATGCTTAGGCCAATCGTGCCTCTCTATCGCTTGTTCTGCGCTCTCGCTCGCACGTTCGGTTTAGACGGAGCATAACAATGAATGACGTTTTTCATGCAAGCGGCGTTCATCGATTTATAATCATCATGTCATAAATATCTTACCTTCATTTGCGATAGTTTGACTGAATCATATTGTACGTAGGGTAATTTGACATCGATTTCCTAAATAAATAAAAGTATAATTATATTTTTTATTAATATGAAATCTAACTTTATTTTACTTTTGATCCAACGTCTCCAAACTATAGTAACGGATTTCGTCTAGTGTTTTCATGCTAAGTAGTTCTTACTGACGGTCGATGGTTTGTACCACTCAGTAAATTCCCGATGGTCCTTATGGACGATGGTAGGATTTTACGTATGTCTGGCTCTTTAAATTGTTAAAAGAGATTCTTCGTATAGTTTCTTGGTTAGTAATTCTAGCATCTGCTTCGGTGTTGCGAATGTTCAAGGACGGTAGCAACCACTTAATACATGGCCCAGACGTTGCTCAGAAATAATAAGGTTGTTGTCATACGACACATTTTTCTTTTCTAAACTGTAAGGAACAAAATAAATAAAACTGCGAACATATTTTCTTCATTATATATTTTTGTCAGAAGGTAATTAATACAGTGCCAAAACAGTAACAAATCATTAGTAAGAGAAAAATCAAGACTGCGTCTAGCATATACTACTGAATATTTAAAAGACACCACGTACCCTAGCGAACTTACGTATAAAAACATTAACACATCACAACTTTTGGACAAACAACTTGGCTTTGAGAGACGATACAACTCTGTGTACTCTAACGGGGACTACGGGATCCCAGGACTGTACCTAGTACACTAATGTGATACATAACACCAATAATACGTCTAACGGACACAGTAGCTCAGATCGAACGTGATAATTCATCCGCCTGAGCTCTAATCACTACTCATTTGTGCGGGTAGCTATGTGCAATATTCACTGAACGTTGAATACACCTTCGGATATTAATTTAGAGATTCTTTGTCATTAACATGTCCTATTTAATTGGAGCTGTTTTATTTTTTACCATATTAGTCAATCGTGAAATTAGCAGCCTGGTTATCCAGGGTTAGACAATTGTAGAAGTACCTACATAATTTTATAAAAAAGAAAAAAGCATTTTGCGCATAACTACCCACAAATAATACTGCGCAATAGCAGATCACTACTACCGTCGACGCGTGATTAACCTATAGCCTATAAGTCCTATAATCTGTCCTAACAGACGCTTCATACTAGCGATGTCGTGAACGGGCCAAAGAATCACTGTTATACGTCAGAACATTCAGATTATCATCTATTAAGTTGACCGATCTGGTCTAAAGCGTTCCCAATGATCAGTCCTGTCAGTATCCAAAAACAATTAGCGACTTCACCGTCTGAGCCTTCAACGCTATAGTACGAAGCATCTGCACAATCAGTCTGTCATGAATTCACCATGCCATAATCTAAAACATTAATCACAAAGATACGTGTAAACATGGAACCTAAGACAGACTCGAGACAAACAGTGACAAAATATTTTGATCATTATCACTATAACACGTACATACATTATATTGTTTTTAAAAATTTCAGCTATCAGCGAGTGAACGAACTACACTTATTGAATTAAACATTATTCCTTGGTCCAAATGCTTGAACTTGGCATTTTTCGAAATTATTTATTTTTTTATTATTAAGTTCTTTGACAAATACTTTTATTTGGAAAATCTTTTTTTTAATATACTGTGGATACCTTTTTAGATTTTGCACGTCATTATTTCTATTTTAATATTAAATTTTGTGATATGTGATGTATACCGTGACGCCATCTTGCGAGTCAAAATTCTAGCAACAGATGGCATTATAGGATCCAGAAGTATAAGTGGGTTTACATTCAAAAGCATGTATTAAGCATTGTAACGTAGTACAATTTTGTCAAACATACGACCTTAGCAAATCGAAGAACAATGACGTGCGAAGTCTTACAACCACAAATACACATCGACACCGAATTAAGTTACATAATAAGCTCGTTAAAGATACAGTTAAACATTATTTTTTTAATTTGTATTACTCATTTAGTACATTAACCATCTTAATGTTCCACTTCAACGGACAGATAAAGGATATTTTCATTACATGAGGTAAGGACTAGCGAATTTAAACATTCATTCGTCTAAAACATCTTATAAACAACTGTTTGGCTACAAAGCGATGTTAAAACAACAAATTATAACAAGAAACAAGTATAAAATATAATGCAGTTTAAAAATACAAAATTTAACGGTCGTTTTAAGTGGCAGTGTGTGCGGGTAGACACAAAATGCTAGGCGTTGACGTAACGCGACACCGATAGCTACGGAATTGAACATTTAAATTTAGAAAACCTTCATCTACTGCCAGTACAAATCCCAACTTCCAGCAACACTGAACTACATTAAGCTATCAATACAAAAGTACAGTTAATATGCAAAACAATTTCACGTAGATGTAACGGAAGTAGAAATATCTATTCAGTTTCCATCTGATAATTTAATTTAAAATAGTTCTGACCTTAAAAATTACTCAAAATTTATTTAAAGCATACAATAATTGAATTAAGTAATCAGCATCAACAGTTTTGAACGTGGCAAATACAAATGTGATAAAAAGTGCATCAAATACATCCGATAAAACATACCAAATCTTATTGTACCGGTTTCTGAGGTAACAAAGTAAAAAAAAAGTTCAAATTCTCGTTTACATGTTGCGTAAACACTGTCACTTACAGCTTAAAATTAGAAATATATTATTGGTGTCTAGAAGGGCATAGCACCACTATAAAAATTACTAATCGACATGCGTACGTTTGTAACAAATCCTCAGGCGTTAAATTAATGCCAAAGAGAAAACAAACGGTAAAATAAAATATTCCAGTGCTATAAAACATGAGTTTTTAATACTTGTGCACCCATGGCGACAAAAATCTTTCCATCTTTTAATATCGCGCAAGGAATTAAAAAATTTAAGAATACGACATAAATACGACCTTGAGCGATATCAACAGACATCCGGTAGGACGCTCACCGTACGTTTACACAGCAGCCGCTTAGCCACAATGTAATAAAACTTAATTCATCGACACTTAAAACTATAAAAATATTTTAGAAATTCTCACTTACATTTAAGAGGAACTGGCAAAATAAATCCTGTAGTTTCCATTAACCATCAACTCAATTAAATACAAAAACCAGATTTTGGTCCTCAGGTATCAAAAATTCATGATGCCATTCCTATAAATTGGACAGAACTGTATGCAAACTGGCGAGTAGCAAAAATATTAGTTAACACTATATGCACGCTAAACAACGGCTTGAAAATATATTATATCCACTAAATACCCAATAGAAAACTGCCTAATGTTACGGCAAAACCTCGTAGAAGCGACGTTAAACTTAATAAACTAAATATAGTATGATTAAACACCGTGGGTGGTCGACCCTAGCAGCGCCGAGGTGGCTCATACCTATCACAATAGATTCCCTTTAAAGCAGGACGACCAACGTTATTGTCCTTACTCATTCCACTATAAACACTAACACTTGCAACTAATAGAAACATCCCTATAGCTTTATCAACGTACACCGTATCTCCTTAGTATCAAAACAGTGATTAAAACTTTATATTAGAATAGAGTATTTGTGCATACGAAACATTGGAGCCCAACGCGGGACTCTGGCGCCCGACGCGGGACCTTGGCGCCCAACGCGCTAACAACTAACGCTCATAAGAATCGAAATCGTATCGAACCAACGATTAACTAACCAACACCGCACACCGAGTTAAAAGGACACATCGATTATTATGCTATACATATAACAGATACAAATTGTTCTACACGAGGATTCTTTAACCATGCTTGGATATATCATAAACATGTAACTATCAGATTCTTACTAAAAGCTTAGAGCCATTTGCCATTATTAACTAACTCCTCTAAACTGGCAACGACTGCTATCGACGTCACTAAACTAGAAGTATCGTTTAAAACATTAAAAAACACCAACTACGATACACATCTGCGGAAATAACTATCTATAGAGTGAGTTCTGAATATTTATATTGTTACCCCTCTTTCTTCATCTATTTTATAAATATCCATTCGTAAATTATTATCAAATTCGATAAAGCTCTATTATTGATCCGTATTCTCTTAACTATCTCTCAGAGGGCGTCCGAGAGAACTGAAGTGTTCTGCATTTATGGAACCTAGTTTACGTTTTAATTCGAACTAATCGGAATCTTTATTCAATTAGATTTACAAATAAATAAATAAAATGGCCTCATTCGAAGCGAACGATAACTTTAAAAAAAGAGAACCATTTCCAGTCTTGCTAAAGGTACATCTAGGCGCATCCTAGCAATAATATCTAGCTGAATACACTAGTAGTGCCGCGTCGTTTGTACATTCAGGATTTGGGGAGCAAATTACTACTAGAATAGTGAGGAATTGCCAACGTTAACATTCAATCAACATTTTAGAAATGTACGGGACCCAGACTTGCTCCTTGCAAGACTCCTGTGAAGCCTAGTTTCACTAAATATCATGTTTCTAGAACATTGGCTAGCATAAAATTAAATAAAAATATGAATAAACCATAAGGAAATAACCCATGCATTTCCACTAACTACAAATCTAGCGTTCATAAAGTTATCGTAGACACATAAAATTACTCAGATGTTGCGAAAAATTTCATCAGTACCGTGTTACGAGACTGGTTTTATAATATCAGAAGAAATTGAGCAAATGGTAACTATGATGAGCAATTCACTAGGCAAGATAAGTAATCTAACTAGAATAATCTAGAAACACAATACAAGTAATTAGAAACGGAAAAGTGTCAAAAATTTCGAAAGACAAAATTGTAAGTAAGTATAGGTTCCACTTGTAATCATATTATATATGCTTTAAAATCTCAAAACACGGTACCAATTATATCAATATGGTGACCATATTTATAACCCGCTTAATAACATCGATCCATAGAAATCTTGGAACATAAACAACTGTTCTTAAAAACCATAGAAACTGGAACATTTTCAGATTGATTATGGTCACCCAATTGCCGCAACTCTATAATCCTAAGCACATGGGACAACGAAATTCTCGAATATTCCACTTAACATTTAACATATCGACACAAGAGCCATCATAAGCGTTCGAACATTGGCATTTAAATTAAGTACTGTATCAGTTTTGGTATTTTAGTCATTTATACTTTTCACGTATTGGACTAAAGGATATTTTATTACAATTATAATAAGGATATATCACACATTATTCTTACAAAGATATGCTGTTCTAAGCATTGGTCGAGTAGAAGGTAAGAAATCACGTTTTTTTCTCATTACGTTACAATTATATTAGCAAGATTTACATAGTAAGGGTAAACATTGTAAAAATAAATTACAGAATCACATCATTTTGAGGTGATAGTGAGAAGCGTGGATGAGATTAGGTAAGACTCGTAGCAGATAACCTCAAGATTTAACCTCAAAAACATCTCACCTCATATCATAATTTGACGTCCTCTTAAAACAAAGGTATTTAATACTTCCAAACTATTTTCAACCGCGGTTTTGAACGTAACCAAGCATTCGGTATTCACTGCTACAAGTCTTGTCGTGTATACGTTTGAAATAGAAAAATGCATCAAGAGGGAAGCTTATTCTATGCGAATTTTTCATAATTGATTGGACGGAAGGAACAATTTTTGAGCTAAAAAAAATTCGGGCAAACTTTTGAATCGAAACGGGGCGTTGCTTTTTTTAACGTTACCCCGGAACTCACAGCCATCATATATTAAAGCTGCATAAATATTTATCATGATGTGTTCAGAAATACCGAAGCATAATACATTTGGGCAGAGATAAATGAAAATATTTTTTTTGCATTTTACCATACCATTTTACCAAATCGATATTAATCAAATATTTATAAAGTATTTATAAATACTATCCGTTCATAACTCAAGCCTTTTTCGTTTCTAAATATTTTCTCATGTTAACGTCAATTAGGATTGGGAGCAAATAAGCAATAAAGTTAGTAGCCAAATAGACTGTGGATAGTAAGAAAAAACAGAACATATAATTGTTCTTGTGGGTAGTTTTGGCTATAGTAAAACAATACATGGGCCTTGAAAATGTTTAGTTAAGTTTTTTATAATGCAAAAAAGATATGAATATATAAAAAATATTATCGGCTACCCATTCATATTTAAAAATATATATCAATTTTATAAAATTTAGAAACGCTTGAAATTCTTGAAAATATTTGTTAGTGAACTCACATTATATCAATTTCATTATTTGTATAAACTTCAAAAGATATTTTCAAATGCACGTCCATTCTAATTCTAATTCCCATGTTATCAATTTTACAAATCAAGCAACGCCCCGGCCGAAGCGATCTAATAAAATATGCTAAAATCGCTGCTATGAGAGCATAGAAAAAATATACTTTGCTATAAAAAAGTAATACCATTTATAATTAAATTTATATGACTGAAGTTAATTTAAGACATTCAATTTTTTCGACTCGAATTAATTTCAATCACTCATACAAATGGTATCTGTGCAACGGTAAATCTTCTATTCTCTCAGCATTTTTTTTTTATCTGTGGCACTTCAGATTGACACATTTAACTATGCACAGTAAAAAAATATAATATTCCGAACGGTATATATAAGTTCTATAAGCAAGGAATATCAGTTCATAGCCATGTTAGTCAATTCGTAATGCGATAACATCTAAGTAAAATAAATTCATTTATGTCAAAGGAATAACTAAATAAATAAATTATAATTAATAACATTATGCCTTGGTTTTACCAATGTGCGCGTGTGAAAACATCAAATGTTCACCATGTTCAAAGACTGCAGTTACCTTGTAATGTGTGGTAAAACCGGTATTACAATACGGTAAAGGTAATTGATTTATTTAAGGTAACCCGCATTATATCGAACTCTACATTGGTAGAACCAGAGACAAAATAAATTTTCATCTAAATTCAACACATATTGCATTTAGTTAATTTATAATTCGAACGAGTATAGAAGGAATTTTTACTATTCAAGACAGGTAAGGTATTTACAAAAAAACATATGGCAACCTTGGAAACAGAAAGTAAATTCCCCTCAGCGGGAGCTCGTTTATAAAAACACAAATTAATAATGATAATTAATAACTATCTACTAAATTTTGCTAAGACACTACACGTTACTTGCTGTGCTAAAAATATTATAATATATTTTCTTTAAGAGCAAATATATCTCTGACTAATACTAGAATCGAAGTGCGAATCGATTGTACTAAAATATTTTATAATAATATTATAAAACATAGAAATACATCCAAATGGAAGCATCGACGGGGTGAGGACATTCAGTGGGACGCGATATACTGAGGCGTTCATAGCTGCGACGGTAACGAAAATATATTACTTACATCGAATTAAAATAAAATATATTAATATTCTGCCAAAACAATATCGATATCCTGCCATTCGAATACATTCGGACACGACTAATATATGAATTTTTCAAAACTCTGAGACGGGTTTTTTGTAACTATTACATTAAATGTAAGATCGCCAAATCAGTAACAATAATTAAAAATATTCTCTTAACGATTGGCGAGCCCTCTTTACCTTCAAATATCTCGGTCAGGTGAAAAAATTGCATTTTCTGAACTGACGATTCTGGCTAGATGTCTATTTTTTACCTAATATATTGACGAGTAGCAAGAAAAAAGTATAATATCGGCAGAAAAGTTGGCAGTATATTAATTTGCTAAAACGATACATTAACAGAATAACATGCAATTTTATCGCTAAACCAAGTGTCGTTATCGACATAATAAAATTTAGAAAAAAAAAAAAAAATAACCAAAATGAATTTCATTCTATTCCATAGATTTTTTAAGGGTGTTCAAAATGCACGCATTTTTCTTTAAATAGACACTTAACATATTGTAAAAATAAAAATAAAATCTTTTTTTTATCAATTCATTTTGAAATAATTCATATAATCTTCTTGTCATTTAGAGAATATTCATAAGGATGTGTACACACGGCTATCAATGTAACACGAAAAAAAAAAAGCTTTTTTTCTTAAAATCTAACATGAACTAAGTGGAAGATATTTTAAATATTACGTATAGTTTTGGTTTCAGCCTGCCATCGCAGTTTTTGTGCACCGTTTGGAAGAAAAATATCGTTAAAAATAATATTTAAAGCTTAAATTATGTAGGTTAGTGTGCCTGTGTCATACTATTGATCAATCCCATCAGTATTATATGAACGCTTACTATGGACACCGAACGTTAAAATATATTATCAACTTATTCTAACGTATATCGTGAGGAACTGACTATTACTTTACCGTATTGGAAATATTCTCTGCAAATGAGCCTTTTTACTTTCATGCAATTTTATTGTGTTTAGGAAATATAAATTTATACTTCACTAGTGTTTCAATTGAAATCGATAATATAATATTATAAATTTAAAAGACATGGCACTCGATATACGTAAGTAACCAACGCATCGTCGTATATTTTTTTCTATGTGCATGCAGTGTCTGTGTGTGCGTATGTATGTGTGTTTTATCACGCGAGTGTCGCTCTCCGGGTGTGAGTTTCTTACTATCAATTTAATTAAACATTATTTTGAATACGTGTAATTTTTTCTACATTCTATATTCGTGTATCTATAAGTATATTATTTTATAATTATTAAAGCTTTTTTTATATATATTATCGACAAAAATTGCCACACCAGTATATTTTAACTTGGGTTTTCGTGATAATAAACACATAAGTATTAAGTAACTTGAGATTTTTGGTAAACCGGTCCACCCACTATGCATTACAATAACCAAATCAATGTCAATGCGTACAGTCCAGCTATTTTTAATATTCTCATAGAAATATAAAAAATCGGCAACAAAGTAAAAAGGCTCGTGAACTCGGACCTACAAAAACTAGTTATAGGTTTAGCGTACTGTGAGAAATTCGAAGATATTATCATTTACCCGCCATTTTTCCTTCACAGGCGATACAATAGTGTTACGTCACTAAAAACTGTCCACAACTTTACTGGTAATTATTACGTGACGATATTATTTTATACGTCAAAATGGCGGCCATTTCATCCGTCATAGAAAAGTATTCAAAACCTCCTACGTTATACAAAAAGGAAACGAAACAGACAACGCTACAACCCGTCTAACAAAGCAACGAATACCCTACTACGATCGCATTAAGGTCCAATTTCGCGTACAACTGGAACCCGTGTTACACCTACGGTAAAAATTCATTAAATAAATAAAGTGATACTTACTCTAATAGTTAATAACTTCATTTTATATACGTTTTTTTTTTCTACTTATTATTTGCACGAAACTTGATATATTAAAATAGAGTCAACTAGTATTAACATAGAAACATCACATTTCAAAAGATTCCATCAGGTTTGGTGTGAGCGAATATTTCAATAAAAACGCGCGTTCGAAGAATACCAGCTATTGACTAGAGATACATATTACGGCCCATTCTCTATTTCGTCAAACAAAACAAAAAAAAAAACAACAGTGTGCACACAGCTTAAGAATAGAACAGAAAGTAATAGAGACGGAATTATTATGCATGAGGTATAGAGTATTAAACAAAACAAAAAAAAAAAACTGGCCAATAAATTGACACTTCGAACAGCTGATATCTAGTCAGGTACTTACAAATATCCAATTCACTCTAGGGTACTAGAAATATATCGTTCACACCAATAAGAAATTTATTTATTTGGCAAGTATTAGTCACTATGTACCTAGCCAATATCAAAATGCCTGAACAGACGCGAAGTAATACATGTACAGGGTGTATGAAAACCAATTCCGACATCGCACGTTCTCTTCAATGTACGAGAAAATATAAATATACACCCGAATAAAAGGTTACAATTCTCTAAAGCACTTTCACTACACCCTGTATAAAACAGCCAAGCACTATTAATTTTATTATGACGCAGGTTTTTGCTTGTATACAGACTTACCTACACACATTCTTAGAACGGATTCGATTCAATGAACAAAATGCTATACCCAGAGACAAATCCTTCTTGAATATTGTCACGGTATTATGTTGTAA
The DNA here is from genome assembly GCA_018251375.1 of Calpodes ethlius. Classification (NCBI taxonomy): domain Eukaryota; kingdom Metazoa; phylum Arthropoda; class Insecta; order Lepidoptera; family Hesperiidae; genus Calpodes; species Calpodes ethlius. Next base: position 10,227 of record DWPA01002857.1, read on the forward strand.
TGCGACCAAAACCAAGTGCAGTTGTATCGTGTATTTAGCAACTATTCGAGAGATTGGCCTGACATAACGTGATATTTCACCGAATCCGCTCCGAGACAGACAACTTTATATATGTATACTACTCATATTTATTATCATACCTGGTCTCCGTAACCTGTGCTTGTTTTGTACGCTCACACTTTTTATAATTAATAATAATATTATCAGGTATATTATTTAATAAATAGTTTCAATTTTTTTATTTTGAGTTTCGTAAATGCATTGTTGCTGGCTTAATTTTAAAAAGTGTAATACGTAAATTACTTTTTTTAAATATTATAATTTAGTGCTGATATGATAATTATAAAGGATTGCATCGACCCCACTTTAGAATTTTCATATGTAAGCGTTTTGTACATGGCAATACGGGCTGAGTTTGTTGTATAATATTTTATATCATATAAATCGTGTTAAAATTTTAAGCTCCTGATATAACAAGCTACAAAACATATATTGTACAGTCGGGTTGCTAGTGGAGAAAAAAAAATTCTCCCGTGAATCATTAAATCGCCCTAAAAGAATACGTTGAACCCGTACCGCCAAAAATCCTCCATAACTTATAATTAATCCTAGAATCCAAGAACACTAAACATTCACTTTAGAATAGGAGATTACAAAACGTCAATGTGTTCAAATACGACCTTTACCATAAATGCTATAAAGAACATTTCACCTCACCACCCGGTGGTCAAAATCGTACACGTATACTTTGGAATTGTTAGTAATAATTATTACATAAATATATTTGAGACTCGATCCAGTCAATGGAGTCCTCTCAGACAGTTCGAACCGCGACTAAACAGTATTAATATTATGACGTTTCAAATGTTGAAAATAGGCAACACTGAATATATTTTTTTTTATCAACTTTTTTTCAATATTTCGATACACCAAGTAAGTAGAAAGTTAATATCATATACAACAATCAGATTCAACATCGAATAGAATTATTTCTATTAAAATATTTGACTATGTGCTTGGATACCTATAAAATATCATATTAATCCTAGTTACTAGTAAAAATGAGAAAATCAGCTTACATCAATAGGGACACGACATCGACAAGCATCTATACTGAGGGTAATTTGAACTCTGCATGTGGGCAAGAATCGCACTACATAACAATTATTGAAAAATATGTGGCTAGTGATACGACTGGGATTCATTATATAACAATTAGACAAATATAGTCGCAAAAGTATTCAACAACACTGTATAACTATGCTATCTACTATGAATGTTGCCAATTTTCAACGATCCCTATAGAAAACTTCATAAAATGTCGTAAGCCGGTCTTATTTTATCCTAGTAAGCATTTAAGCTTATCTTCGACACAACAATTGGTCTAGTTTATAAATATAGCAAAATGTAACATAAGTTGCTTTAAAATTTGCTATCGGAGAACGAGGTCAATATTATGTGAGGACATTTAAACATTTTCATGTATCTGTCATGAAAACTTTTTTTTAATTTATGATTTATGAGAAATTGTAAGCAAAGTAGGTACCTCAACGAAACAGGCATAAAGCATATTCGAATCATTCTAATTGTCTATGATTCGCAATTTCTTCATTGAATGCGACAATTAAGAAAAAACATCCCCATATCTTTCACAGTAAAGACATAAGTGATAAAAAGTTCATTAATTACTGAGAACATACATTAATTAAATTTATTTTTGTAACGATCAATTATAAATAATGTTGAGAGTTGATCAAGTGAAAGTTAATGATTAATAAATTTACTCTCGATTTTTTGACTCACTACAGTAATTATAATTATTCATTACGAAAATAAATTTAGTACTAATATAAAATATAGTCATAAATAAATGAACCTTTTATCAAATATATTTAACTTTACTATAAAAGATATAAATAAGTATGAAAAATAAAATAAAGTTGTCCCAAGTTCCAAGAAACGTGAAAATGTTTAAAAATTGTACATTAAAAATGTGTTAACGAGTATGGAACCAGATAACACAATAATTAATATCAGTAACACTCCAGTTGAAGTTACAAGGAACAGTTTTGATTTAAATGTTTAAAATAGATCATTGCAGCCAATATTTTGTGAACTATTTTCCTTTTTACTTTTTTTTTTGTTATAATTATATTAAAATGGATAATTGAGTTACTTAAAATCAGAGGGACTTTAATACAAATATTTAGAAAATGGGTTTTGTTCAATTGTACTCAAATCACATGACTGTAATTTGATGATTTACATTTAAATATGTGACTTCTGTTAAAATTAATTTAGGATTGATATAATTATATGGTATACTGTAAATTGTTATATATTATTTAAGTGACCTATACATTTGTAATACATCACATCATGTAACTCGTTTCTTCGAAACAGTTCTAAAGAATAGGACGAATTATTGTATTTAGAAAGCCCTTTACTGTTAGAAAAAAATAGATCTATATTTTACATACTGTCATATATTATTGAGTGTAAAGCGTTAGTTTTTGCTGTGAAAAATGTAAGGTATTCAAATACAGATGACGCTGATTATATAGATTAGGTTTGCGAAAAATATTATCATACGAGCAGATTTGTAATACAGTAAGTAAAATATGTCCGATACGTGTTTATTATAAAGATTAGGTCATTTAGTCTTGAAATAACGAGGAAAAGTTATAAGAGCCTTTGAATCAAATGTAATAAATTAATATTGTCATCAGTTAGGTACTATTCCTTGTAAAATCTACTAGATGTTATTAGCAAGTCACATCATATCCGACATCGAGAACTCAATTAATTAAATTTTAAATGAAAGATGGGCGAAATGTAATCAATACAAAAACACTTCAATTCTATTGCGTATACATAATATATGAATATATTTGATAAACTTATATATGTAGCCATTACGAGCCTGAAATTTCTTTGGCAGGTATCGAGGAGGGATTTGATTTATATTGCAAATGTTTATTTCTTAGTGAACACACATCACAATTGGAGTTACTCTGTGTAAATCACATCATAAAAATGTAGCTGGCATTGTTTTACATATTGTAATTTGAATCATATTATAATGCGATTTAAGTTAATCTGTTATATAGAGTATATATGTATTTGAATGTATATATAAACAATATATATATAATTTTATTAGTTTATAAGTTACGCAGTCAACACTGACTACATTCAGCCCATCTCTACGAGGTTCAAGAACGAACCATCAAATACATCTCCAGAGCATTTATCAAAACAATTTGAACACATATGAAGTAAAATTTTGCAAAATTTTCACAATAGCTTTCCTTAAAACTCAATAACAGACCAGTTCTTTTGACGCAAACATAAAAATACTTTCAGTTTACTAGTAAATAATTTCATCCCTCCCAATTATCCTCCAACTATTTCTAAAGCAACATTTTGCTAGTCTAGTCATTGACTGAGATCGCTTAACTAAAGCTGACAGTACTCATTTTAAAGCAAATTTCTCATACAGAATGTTTTAAAAACAAATTTTCATTATAAAATAAATGTTTAAGTTGTTTTTGACTTATAAACGAGATCAGAAAAATAATCACGCTTTTTGTTATAATAGCATAAACAAATCAATAACCATCTCTGTCACACGCATAAGTTTAGCCGCGTGCGAGAAGGACAGATTGCTTATTCAGACACTGCACAAGCGTAATAATTGAAAGTGTTGTACGCGCCAGCTTTAGTTAATCGAACTGTACATGTTCTAAGCCTCCACAGACCTTATCGTTCATTACATAATGAAATCGTCAGAGATTCTAATTAATGGGCCCGGTGGCCAAGTAATAGGGATGTCTGTGAACAAATCTGTGATCGTACCTCTGTTGTTTGTAGAAATCATTCCGCTGCACCTTGTGCCGGTACTGAGGTCTGCGCTGGTTCTTGTTCTGCTGTTCTTGCTTATCGGCTTGCTTAGTAACTGCCTTGGTTTCTTGGGTCTCTGTGCTGCTGGTGGGTTTCGGTGGTGTTTCTGTTGCTGGTTTCTCCTGTAAAAATATATTTTTGTCTTGTTTTTATCTTAATACTTTTTATAATTGTAACATAATTACAAAATATAAATTGCTAATTACGTTTCGTTTCTTAAATAAATTCATTTATATAATATAATTGTCTATTCCTTTTTATCATTGGTTGCTAGGCAACGCTTTGTTAGTAATCACTTTAATTTTACTAAAATGTACATGGTTATGCATCTTTCCACAGGAATTAGAAGATTTTTGTAAAATAGCCTGTTACTCTTCATCCTCCCAACTATCTCCTCACCAAAAATCATACCATAACGACGCTCCGTTGCACCGTGAAATTAGGATAAACAAACAAACACACAATTGCATTTATACTATGAGTATATAAATTACCTCTTTAGCCTCAACTTTATCGGTTTTAGAGTAGGTACTGTTGGGGCTGTTGACTGGAGTGGCCGGTTTGTCTTGAAGCTGCCGGGGCGAGGCGCAACCGAGCGCCAGCTGCGCCGGTTTGTCATTCTGAAACAACATTTAACCTCTATTAGCTTCAAACAATTATTTGTGAACATTTTTATACCTTGTAGCAAATTTAGTAAGTTGACAGTTTTTTTATAAAATCACTCAATTTTATTTGTATACTTAAACTTTATCATATAAAATCGTATATATTAATGTTATATAGCAAAAAGCGGAATTCTTATTTCATAAAATAAGCGTTCTCTAATATATTACATATAATTTATTGATATTTACTTTAAAATAACGTACAAACGTAAGTTATATACTAAATTTTATATATTTTAGTTATTAGT